>DWPA01001922.1:0-17033 GCA_018251375.1 Calpodes ethlius
TATAAGTTAGTGCGCACAACATCATAGACTACATCGCCACTTACCATCAGGTGGGATAGTCAAGCACTGACTTATTTTATGTAAAAAAAAATCGATAACATATTTATTTTTGTACTTTTTTCACACGAGCAAAGTCGTACGTAACATTTAATTGTTACATAATTACTCATTATAATGTATTAAATAATTACTAATACGCATTACCTGTCTGTATGTATAATATATGCTGAAGTTTTATGTACTGATTAGTAAACCTGCTTTATTTAGTTATCTTCAAATTATAATACCCTTATATATAGATACATATAAATAAAATTAGCGTGTCTGTTTGTAATACTGATAACCGCTTTTGCATATGCATATGAATCTACGGTAGATACACCAAAATAACTTTTTTCACCATTTTTGTCTATCGGTCTATTTGTTTGTTCTGGATAATATCTGAAATGGCTGGACCGATTTTGAGGGAACTTTTATTGGCTGGTAGCTGATGTTACAAATAGTAACTTAATCTACTTTTATTTTAGAATTATATTAGAAAGAATATTTTGTTTTACAAAAATAAAGTAATGTTGAGATGACGCGGGCGAAGCTGGGGACGGAAAACTCGTATATACATATGTTTAGGACAAGTTTATTGTCGACGTTTAAAGCAATGAGTCCATTAGTTACACGCTTTCGTTAAATTTAACATCGCAGAAACCTTTCAATGCTAATCATAATTACCTACGATGCAAGATAATTGTTTGGAATCATGTTTAAATATAGAGTTAGAAGTCGTATAGACATGACAGAAGTAAGACGATAGCAAAACAGCAAAACGGATTGCCAAGATTATATCTTGATCGCTTCCTGCTCTCTATGGTCCTGTTTTAGTTAATTACTAAGTAATGTGTACATTAGAATGTTTTTTGGTTTTGAAAATAAAGGTTTTATGGTTTAATTTAAGGATTTAACATTCATTTAATTTACCTTCTGCAATATTCTTAAAATCGTGTTTCTTTTTATTTTTTTAAATAACTTCCAAAAGTGGCGGTAATTTTAGGTTATATGCTTACGTACTACGTAGTATACATATATCTATTACGCATTTGACACTGAGTCATTTAAAGAGAGAAATATCTACGGCTAGCGCTGTGGGTTAGAGTGAGTGAGCAAGAGCCTGCCTCCCGTTGTTATATCCGTGAGAAAAGGGGAAGCAACATAGACTGGGACCGTAACGCGTTACGTTACGAAGCGGTTTACCCTTTAAGAAGTTATCCCTTCAAATATCTGTAAGCAAAATGTTCCCCGCAGTTTTACTTGCGTGGGATTTATCCAACGCTGAATTAAAAAGGTTGTCAATTCCTCTCTATCAATGGTTACCAGGCAACGCTTTGTTATTAAACTCTTTCTTTAATTTGTCTGAAATATACATTGTAATGGAACTTCATATAGAAATAAGATGATCGCCGCCCTATCTCCACACAAACATCATACCATAACGTCGCTCCGTTTCGCCGTAAAAGAAGGACAAATAAACGAACGCACTTTAGCATTTTTAATATTACTATAGACACAGAACGTGGGCTATCTACCTACTAAGTTGCTTTTGCAAAAGCCATTTCTATTTCATATAACGGTCTATAGTTCTCGTTACTATTATAATTATGCAACTTTGTTATTGGTAACTGGTTATTGATAAATGTGTTTATCTGATCGTTATGTAATTGTTATGAACTTGTGGCTCTGTACACTCGTAGTCACTTTATTTCCGTAGTTTGATAAAATTAAATTAAATGCTTAAATCGGTTGTTACTACGTTCAATATAACTATTAATGTTCAATATACCTATGATAGCCCGTCTCCTTGCGTCAATCTGTGAGGTTAACAGTTTATTTCTTTATTGTATGAACTTAGTTATCTGAAGTAAACGATTAGGTAAACCACAGTGGCCACTATAGTAGGTAATAACATATACTACATATATATATTGCTTTTCTAAAATCTACCGTGGGTTTTCTGTGTACTTCAGTCACACCGAAATAACGATGTGAGCACCTGCTCTCGTTTCGGTCAGCAACGCGTCAATGGAACCTGGTTCTAGATTAGTATGTTTAAATAAATAAAGGCCAACACACTCACACCCCCGCAATAGGATTCTCTTTGTCGCGGGCGGCATGGACAAATAACACGACACTAACACTCATGATCCGAGAACAAATATTTATCTGTCACATAAATATCTGCCCCGGGCGAGAATCGAACCCAGGACGAACTAGGCTACGGAGAAATTGAAGGCTAATTTTCAAATATTTATACATGTTTTAATTAGTTAAATTAATATATCTAAATTGTTACCATTTATAATTTGCAGAAACGAGATGGCTGAGAGCAGAGACGAAAATGCCGGAGACAACGAATCACAAACTGTTAAAGATGAAGAAGAAATAGATGTCGCTGTTAACACAGATTCTGTACAAAACAAAGATTGTGTCAAAGAAATAGAACCTGATAAAGTTACAACCGATCCTCAAGTTACAGATGATATTAATAAAGATATGAATAATACAGATAAAAGTGAAAGTAAAGCAATGATAAAGACAAAAGAAAACATTAGACAAAGAGAGAATGAAAGATCGAATTACGTACATAACATAACGAATTCCGGTCTTTCTCTGAACGGGAAAGATAACATAAAGGAAACACCGCTTTTATTTGATTCCAAGACTGTTGTTAGATTTTCGCCTGTTTGGAAACAGGTAAGAATTGTGTCCGTGTTTAATTTTAAACTTAAAAAAAAGGAAATATCAATAGTCATAATTCAGGTTCTAAGTTTAAAAACTGTATTTTTCTTTAATTTATTTAAAATTAGTTATCAACTAATCAAAGACTAGAGGACAATGTCGTAGAATTCTGTATGGCTACTAGCCATTAAAGGCCGACAGTTCCCTTCTCACAGATTAGGAGGCTTAGTGCGCACTCCATCAGACTACTCCAATAAGGTGAAGAGACTACAAAACAGTTTTTTGTCACCCGAAGTTCGCTGACATGCTTCGCGACTGATTTTTAAAGACAACAACCCGAACCTACAACTTTATGTGTTGTACCAAGATCTACAGACAACAACAGATCTACTACTACAGATAGCGCCCGTTGTTGCTTAATTCAATCGATTTTTTGGGATTGGCAGAATACACCAAATTATACGCTTCAATTTACGATTTCTGCATAATGTTATCAAATACTTCTTCTCACTATAAGAATAGGTCAGGACCAAGCATTGGGATAGTTTTAAGTTCCCCTGCAACGTGTAACCATGCCACTGCGGGAGAAATGGTTGAAAATTGGGTTTGGTAATCTTAACTTAAATGGTAGTTTAGTTCTTTAGTACGAGATTAAATCATGCTTATGTAAACTATTTGTAACTTTCAGACACTAACAGCTACTGCGGCGATCGTCTTGACTTTCACATCAGGCCTCACTTCAGGGTACTCTGCCATTCTACTTCCTCAACTGAAGGGGAGTAACATACCATCTGACGAAAGTACAGCTTCATGGATAGGTTGGTAAAATATCCGATTTTAATGACCCTAGAACGTTTTAGCACGACTGTTTATATCAGTGGAAGTTATCAACTAAATTAGCAATGCTGATCCCATCAGTAACAGCGACTGTTATTGGCATTATTGATTAAGTGCTATCGTGCATCGGAAGATAAATAAACAAGTGAGTTGAAGGCACCACAACTTTGGATATTTGCACTAACTGTTGTATTTAATTGAATTTGTGATTATTTGCAATAACAGTCTTGCTCTACTCTGTGCTTCTTAATATGCATTGTACATTGGGTGTCTGTGAACTGATCTCAATTCTCCGTCCTCTATTACACCATGTAGCTACTCTTTCTCAGCTACTTACTACTAGAATAAACGTATTTCACCACCCTAAAAGTCTTCCCTCCCAAAACCAACATTCCACTGCATGCTGTCAGTGTGATATAAATGTATATTGTAGTATTATAAGGTAGGATTTGACCAGATAATTCTTACCTACAGCAGATTTTTACAAATACCCTATTCCTAAACTATGTAGTTAATCACATGTTATACTGTATTTAATTCAGCCACAATGAAAATCATGGATCACTGGCAATTACACTACACCCTAATGCATATATTGAAAAGTTATTTTGTATCAGAAAAAGGTGTAAAAGCGAGTAGAGAAAGAAGAATCTTCTAAATTCCTAGCAAGATGAAAAAGTCTTTTACTATAATATATTTTTTTCATTTCAGCGGCAATGGCAGCCCTTCCCATGGCACCAGGCTGCCTCATCGGTGGTTGGATGATGGAGAAATTTGGAAGACGGAACTCACATTACATGACATGCGGCCCATTCCTCCTCGGCTGGATTTTAATAGCCTGCGCCGACAATCTTGCCCTTATCCTGCTGGGTCGCTTTTTCACCGGTCTCTGTGTTGGTCTTCTCGGACCACTGAGCCCCGTCTACATCGGCGAAACGACAGAACCGAAATACCGTGGAATCTTCCTCGCAGGGGTTTCCTTAGCTATTGCTGTAGGCATTCTAGTAGCTCACATTCTCGGAACCTACCTCACCTGGCAATGGACTGCGGTGATATGCTGCTTTTTCCCAGTCCTAGCCGTTCTGTTACTTAGCTTCGTCCCAGAAAGTCCAACTTGGCTCATATCCAAAGGTCAGATAGAGGAAGGCGCTAAAGCCTTCGGTTGGCTTAGAGGGTATAGTGAAGAAGCTAAGGCAGAACTCAAGGGAATAATTGATAAACGCAAGGCATTGGATAACGAACCAGCGCCTAACTGGAAGGAGAGACTGGCGAATCTTAAAAGTCCTGAGCTCATTAAGCCTTTGGTGATAATGATTATATTCTTCATAACGTGCCAATTCTCAGGCGTTAATGCTGTTGCATTTTATTCTATCCAAATAGTGGAGAAGGCGGTCGGGTCGAACATGGACCACTACATGGCGATGATGGTGATAGATCTGGTGAGGGTGGTGATGTCGATAGTAGCCTGCGTCATCTGCAAGAAATACGGAAGAAGACCGATGTGCATGATCAGCGGAGTTTGGACGGCTATATCGATGGTCGGTCTCGCTTTGTTCCTGTACTTCACTGAAGGAAAACCCACCAACATGTCCTGGATTCCTCTCACTTGCCTCACGATGTACATATGCGCAATCTCAATCGGTCTTGTTCCTCTACCCTGGATGATGTGCGGCGAGATCTTCCCGACCAAGACTCGTGGATTGGGATCCGGCATTAGTTCCGCCACGACGTTCGCGTCGTTTTTCATCGTGGTGAAGACTGCTCCGGGTCTCATGTCCAATTTTGGAGAGGTGACCACATTCCTCATCTACGGTATCATAGCACTGGTAGGCACTGCCATATTATATTTCATTCTGCCAGAAACTAAAGGCAAGAGTTTACAGGAAATTGAAGACAAATTTAAGAAAAATAAAATAAGTATAGCCTAATTATTAATGTAATTGTTATTTTATTTTAAGATAATTATTGAATATTATTTTAATGAAATTATACATTCGCTGAAAGCGTATACACATGTTTATCTGTGATATTATAGATGATAAAATATATTTTAAAAATATAAATTACTGTTTCTGTTTTAACCACAATCATTCCAGTGTCTCTTTTAGAGAAAATAAGTAAATATTACGATAAAAATAAAAACTGCAAAAATAATATAATAATTATATTTTAATGATATAACATAAAGTATTAAACAAAATGGCACAAATATTAGTAACTAGGATATTAAATATAAATGCATCTTGGTACTAATTATAAAAATATTTAACAGAAAAAGCTTAAAATAGTAAAATATTTTAAAATCAATTCAGTAAGATATATTAATTAAAATAAATAACTGAATTCAGTAATATCTGTACACGTGTATGATAATTTTAAGTATTAAAAATGGTTATTGAAATCAATAAAGTAGATTTTTTTTAATACTCATTAATACTGCTGTTATAATTTAGTTAATTGTTCGACAATAAGCAATTATTCATTTCACAAAAAATCATTTGAATGACATCAGATTGCAGCACTGGTGTTAGTCTTGTCATAGAAATGAATTGCCGTTTAAAGTAAATAAAATTTACGTTCTTATGAGAAATCATTCAGAGCTACGATCTTTAAAAGTTCTACGGTCATCGTGTAAGGTTCTTTTTGATGATTTCATACTACTTGGAGCGTGGCTTGACCAGTCTTGATGCTGGCGGCGCGAACTTAGCGAAACCTTGTTGATCGAACACTGGCAGCAGGTCACGGACGCGAGCAGAGACAGTACCACCGGTTACTCTGGAAACATTATCAAACATATTATTAATAACGGTATCATAAACGTAAAAAAAATTAGAATTGAACTTGCAGGTTTTCCACAGGGAAATTGCTAAATTGTAATTTATCTTCTATATTTTCAAGGATCACTGACATTTAAGGAATATTATTTGACGATTCGTGTGGCTGAATGGTTACCATACTGTATCGCCATTCAGTCCTGGGTTTGATTTCCAGCGAGGCAGATATTTGAACGATAAGTTTTAATCATTATGTGGGACTATGAAAATATCTATCAGCCTTTAAAGGTCCACTGCTGGTCACAGGCCTCCCCTAATTTGCACCACTCAGACCGGTCCTGCGTCTTCTGAATCCAGCGTACGTATAGCGTTATTAAATTAAAATCTATATTTTCTCGTTTATAAACTTAAATATAGTAAAATGTATAGAAGATGAACGACAAACCAACCAAAATTATTTGCCATTTTTTAGAAAAAGCAGTCAATTAAAGAACCACTATTCAAAATATTGAGATTAATTGGATAGTAAATCAAGAAATAATCTCCAAGCTACCTGCTGGGTTTAATCAGCTTAGCCGCCTGAGCGGGCGTGGCCAGTTCGGTCGGGAAGTAGGTGGCCCCGTAGAAATCCAGCCCGTTTTGGAGAAGAATGTTAGCCTCCTCGATGTTCGCCAGCGTGACGCGAAGAACACTAGATGCTTCCTTTGGAACCATGCTGCTGACCAGCTCCCCGTCGATGGAGGTGATCGCACGAGGGGGGGGGTTTTCCAGAGGTTTCGGAGAAGATGTGCCTGCATGAAACGAAATGGAAAGACGTATTAAGATGCTTTATACAATATAATCCGTAAGTATGTTAAATAAAATAAGTAAACCGTTTTTTACATATTAGGTTGAACATCATCATGAAAGTCATTATACAATAATATAACCCTACTGAGTTGATCTAAAGTTGGAACTCAAAGATAAGCACAGAACCCTGGAACGCCTACTAGTAAAACCTTCTAGAGGGAGAGAATGCGTACTTGGTCAGTGACATAGTGGCCGACATACTTACATTGGTAGAGGTAAATATTTATAATACTGACAACTCAAAAACAAAATAACATTTCAAAACCTTAAAAACCTATCAATAACTGTAATGTATATTTTGTGCTGACTGCATTAAAAAGCAAAATATTTCACGAATCAATTCTCAGAAATGAAATTCACCTACCAGTATTACCTTCTCTGGGTGAACCAGCAAAATGCAGGCGGACCACTTCGACGACAGACGTGAACTTGTAGAGGGCATGGCGCACGTCTTCTTCTGGCACCTCGTCGGGAATATCATAGACGTAGATCGTGAAGGTCTTCTGAGGCCGGCAGGGTATAGCGATCTAGATATTCACAATATAGAAGTAAATCAAAAAAGTGTTGGAATTTAATGTTCTAGGATTAAAGTAATCTAATGGCTAAACGTGATAGAGAATATATTAAAAAGTTGCTGATTATCTCGCAATTATAAAAGAGAAATTCGTAGATTCATTTACTGAAACTGAAAAAGATGTACAAAGCTAAATGGTATAAGACTCGTCTGATGTTAAAAAAGAATATTAAACATTAGAAGTAATGCTTAAAAATCTCTCCAAAACAATACACAAGGATAAAGTTACTGTTGTAGAAGTAGTAAATTTTGAAACTTGTTAGTAATTTACGCAAAATTTTGCAAGCTTTTCTACTAACACACATAGTCATTATAATCAGCATATAGAGTATATCTACAGAGTACGTCATTGAATTTTGCAAGCTAAGGAGAAGAGAAAATTAAACCAATTGACATACTTATTTTCGATAAATATTAGCCAGATGAACACAAGCAGTTAAGTCATAAACATAAAAGTATTGCTGCTTTACAATATTAAATATAAAATAAGCAGATAAAGAAGGGCGAAGAGGCATAACCAAAACAAATTTTTAAAACGCCAATGAAGCAGAATTGTAAAAACATTCACATATTTTTCCCTCCACTTACTTTCCTGTAGAACCTGGAACCAGTAACCTTATGGAAGCCTTTCTTGAAGACCATTTGGTAGTCGTCAACGCTAGAAAACTTGAAGAGGATGCCCGTAGCTGTCTTGGTGAGAGAGAAGCATCCCTTGAACTCCATTTTCTCACAGATAGCCGAAGCTTTCTCCATGCTAAGGCCGTGAGAAGGAGTGAGGAGGAAGGCGCCCTTGGTGAGGAAGTGCTCAGAGTCCGAAATATCGGACTCGCTCTCTCCGCCCTTCATGAGAGTGTGAATCTGCTCCTTCCACATGTACGAGTCTGACATCTGGAGTTGATAAATTTTTGTAAGAATTTTGTATACAAGGTAATAAATTTTGAAAATGCTTGTATTATCATAGTATGTAAATCATCTGTGCCTATACTTTTCTAAATATACTTCAGATCAAGCTCAAATTCTTCTTCAAATCCAAAGATCATAAAGGAACCACCCGAACGTAATCATTAAATATTAATCATAACTCCAATAACAAATTTATATACCGTTAGGTCGAGATCCATTTGTAAAGATTTTTTTTTATCCTTAGGAGTTGTGAAGGTTTTTATAATCTGTGAATGATCTCAATTAAGGAGTCAACTTAACAGGTTATCTGGAGAAAGGTCTTGTACATTTTTTAAGTGAAGTGAGGGTTAGACGTGAGTAATAGATTTTTAGTTTATTGTTTATGTATTTTAATAAACGATTTTTTTCTTACAGTCTTTACAATAACAGCCTATACTTAAATCATAAAATAGAGTATAATAAATAAATCGTACTTATCCACCTATTTAACTATTAAAAACTAATTTATTATTCATTTTGTTTCACATTGAAGAAATAAAATAAAAATATCATTAAATCTTAACTGCATATTTCATGCTACTCGCCACGCAAAAGTTCTTAGAATAAATCTGTGAATGCATATATCCGTGCTATTGTATTAATTTATAGTAAATTGAATTACAAACGCAAATACCTAACCAATATTTACTGGCTATTCAATGTTCTCTCATTTTTGGCCTTAGGATCCATAATCGTTTCTACGACTTCTTGTTGCCAATATATTTACAGCGATCTTAAAAGTAGGACATTGTAACTAAGCTCATGATAATCAATCCTGCTGAAAGTATCTCATAAGAATACAATAGAGAGTGATCGTGGCCCACGGATGACTGCCCGCGGCAGAACACGTCAATCGTATACTGTAATTATGGCATTGTTTCAGCGGCATCCGTTTTAAAAAATGGGAGTGACTATTGGGAGATTCTATTAATGTACCATAGCTAAGGCACTGCTACATGTATGGGCAATTTCAATATCAGTTCGATAAGAACATGTAATACTGTTGATTTGTAAAATATCTTTGGCTCCAAATCTTCTTAAAAAGCACCAAGTTTCTCCTGTCGAATTTCCTTAGCCTCAGTCTTAAAAGCCAGTTTTATTAATAAATCTGTTCGTTTCTATCGAAGTAACCTTCACTTCTTACAACCATGAATCACGAAATCCATAAAGCGGCTTCATATCAGCGCTGGTTGGCATAGAAAGAAGCCACCGGCACGATAATGTTCACTTACCATCTTACCATACCATAATAGTGGTCCGGTAACCCTTTTGTTGGCAGAGTTTTAAGATTGAAAAAACATAATTTCTGATCTAACTACCTTCTAAACCTCATTACTATTACGAAAAATATGCATTTCCATGAATATTATACGACCTAATAATCAATGTGTATATGATTTACTACCCTAAGTATTGTCATTATCATAGTCCATAACAGTCTCAAAGGCGGGCTAGAGTCTCTTCAAAATATGCAGAGTATGACTTTTGACTTACCACTCTGCCCAATTGCGTATTGGCAGACTTTACGCACCTTCGAGAACATTAGGAGAAATGTTACGTCTGCAGTTTTCCTAGCGATGCCTTCTTCACCAAACTAAGTGATAATTAATTCTTAATAACTTTTAAATTAAAGGTACTTAAAAGATTTAGACCCAGATTTCCCTGTTCCAAGAATAAGCTATAGATTTGAAAACTTGGGTAAATTAAACTTCCATACCTAATAAGGTTTCACCGCAGTCACCAATTAGCAATATTAATCACGAAAGAGCTGTGGGTGGACAGGCCATTCCGTCCAAATTGATCCACTCGTTCCCACAGGCCCATAAAGCCATGTATGGCAACAAATTGGAATTAACAATTGTTTGATTCTGTAATTGCTGTTCGAAGGTGAATGCGGAAAATGGTCTCATTTAAACGAGTACGATGTTTTCGACCAAGTTACCGTTCTTGAACGTTTATTTCAGTTAAATAACAAAAAGACTTGACAGAATCTGCAGGCAAATTGATAGTCTTATCTCGTAGCAACTAATTCATTTTCCAAAGTGAAAACTCTAATTACTAATACGTCCTTTTAGTCATTTGATATATTCCTTTTGTCACACATTAATTTATAAATTAACATATAAATATATTAGCATTTGTTTTAAACCACTATAGACTTTTAAAATTACCCTTGAATGATCTTAAACAGTTACTATTTGGGAATTTGCCGTCAGCCCGAACTAAATGATATGTATGTCTTCAAAGTGAATACTAATTCTAGTAAGATTTGACGGACATGGAAACTAACTCTATTATTATTATACCGTCGCGTATTTTATGGATCATATTAAACTTTATAACTTTTCTACGTTAAGTATTTTATACATTTCTTACCAGTGATTAAGGTGTCTTCAAGGCAAGAGTAATTGGGATATTACAATTAGTGAATTTTACTATCAAAGACTTCACTACATAGTATTAGGTAGGATTGTAGTCACGCATTGACTTATCATTTACTAGCTAACCTGGCAGACGTTGTTCTGCGGCATTTAAATAACTGTATTAGTTTGGCTGTCGTGTTTTCCACATCAAATTCACCAGATCAATTTTTTTTTTACTTCTAAATTATTTTATATCATAATCAATAACTTTTCCTATAGTAACTTTTCAATATCTCTAAGTATTTGGCTGATCACTTTATTTATCAAATCTAAAACTATCCTAACTTATCCCAAAAACAAAAAAGACTGTGCGACCTAACGAAGGCGTCACTATGCCTCCTATTGGACTACACGACCAAGTGCGCGATAACTTGAATAGTTTCATATGATATCTAATCTAATACGGCCACTAGTCTTGGATTTAAACTACGAGTATAAGGGCTCGAGATCCCTAAAACGAATCAAAAAATGGTTTGAATTCATTTGCGACACGCGCACAATTACCTTAGCGTAGTTGGTAGTGACCCTGTCTGCGAAGCAAAAGGACCCGGGTTAGATTCCTGGCTGGGGCAGACATTTTTATGACAGATAAATGTTTGATTCGAGTCTTGGGTGTTAGTGATGTCCAATTTGTGTCTATGCCACCCACGACATAGGGAATCCTAGTGTCGGTATGAGCGTGGAAATTATTATTATTGTTGCCGTAATTTATAGATTACTATCAAATATTTCACTTTATTTTTAATGTAATATACAGTTGTTTTATTAATTTCAATGACGATAGGCATCCATATCTCTAGAGTTATTTCTAACAATAGTATTAACGCAGATAAGATATCTACCTATTTGTTTAACCACTTTCTCTTAAAGTTAATTGTAACATATTTCATTTTTGATAACGATATGACGTCTTGATTTGATTGACACAAGGAGTTACCAATTCCCACCACGGGACCTGTCTACGCGATGGCTGGCTATCACCATGAAAATTAGTGAATCATCATCAAAATCCATAACTGCTCCATTGCTGGGTTCTGCCTTTCTTTCACAAAGAAAAGGATACGGGAGAACCATGCCCCCTATACCCTGGCACACATCATTATAACGAACTCTGAAGAGCGCACGTTTCCTCATAATGTTTTCCTTTACCGAAGTAAATGATAACTAATTTGTAACCGTATATAACTTTTTGAAAATTAAACATGCATGCTGGATTCGAATTATAAGACACACGTTCGATCCTAAGACCGTTCCTGCTATTTTACTTACTACTGCTGAAAATCAGTGAATATTGAGCAATGATTATACATTTCCTTGTTTCTGTGGATACATTTAGACTGAAATTATACTACACTTTATAAAGATAATATTTTCTCTGTAATGATAAGATTAGAATTGAATACACTTGTCAATGAAACTTTATGTATCTATACCATCGAATTGTGCCAAGAATATGAGAAGATACTTTACAGGAAATACACTACTTATTGATGGAATCTACTCACATACTTATGAATGAAAGATTCAATTAAATGTTATCGGAAAATATTTTAACTCGTCATTGTTGTAATACTCTTTGCTAAGTTTCACCAATACATTTTTCGTCAAATATAGAGGTCTATTGATGAGATATTGAAGAAGATTTATGAATTAAGAGATTTTGAAATGAAATACGATTAAGATTTAAATGTGTCGGCGTCGAATCTAGTAATAGTTTTAAAATATTTATAAAAATATTTTTGTTTTTATATAAAATATAACGCGTTACTCAGTGATATTATTCTTATTTTAATTAGAGTAGTTTAAAAAATTACCACCTTCTCCAAAATACTAACTAACTAAATTACGTCTTTATAAAATTCATACAAATAAATAACTAATAAAAAGCGTGTAAAAAAGCGAAAAGACTCACCGATCCTCTGTTCTTCTCAGCCTTAGCGGTGTTAGATTTGTCGTCCTCCGTCCTGTGTTCGGTGTCAGAGATGCCTTCAGCTAAGGACATGATGTGACTGGTGAGCGCGGTCGGGTGGCCCGGGTTTTGGACTGCCACTGGCCCAGCCAGCCGTGGCGCCGCGCCTCCCGACTCCGGAGCTATGGAGAGGGGCTTGTGCCATTTTAATTTTAACGAGCTAGGTAGGTACCCACTCTGTATTGATTTGTAAACGATTTGTTGCAAGATGCACTTATTATGGATGGCTTAGTACGAAGCGAAATTACTAATAATCGATGTTTTAGTCTAGTTGTATGAAACATTAAAATTTGAGTCCGATTTTATATAATTATGTTTATATTAATTAGTAAATAAAAATATCTGATCTAGCAATTATCAAATTATAAACGTAAAAATGATTCCCTATATCGCGATAAAATTATTTGAAATAACAGTAATTATTTAAAAAAATATTTTTAATGTATAACAACTCACTTAAACTTATAAAATATAGCTACTTGACCACGTTGTTTCGATTGTAAATTGATACATGTAAACGATGAGCTTTTGAATTTACTATTTTACAATATCTACGAAACGTATTACGAAACAAAAATCTTTGTAAAGTAAATTTGCTGCGGTTTTTGCGTAACGTGTATTTTTATTTGTGTGTGCACATAAAGTACATATATTGTTTTGCGTATATAATTCACATTCCGTCGAAAATAATAACTACGCGTATAATATAATTCTATGTATAAAAATAATATATTTTCCCTTTCGACTCCACAGTTTTTATTTTTTATTACAGGAACTCCATACCTATGATCGTTTGAGAAATTATCTATCCATACGAAACAACTATAGATCGGCAAACAATAAAACTTCGCTCATAATGCTTCCACATTTTAATTTGTGTGTCAAGAAATTGGTTAAGTTTTACAATAACAATATATGTACATTTGCCGAACCAAATTGACACCTTATCGGACAGAAATCTTAGAGTTCCAGCCTGTTTACATTTTTTTCGGGTTTTGTGGAGCGTTAGAGATCCATCCTTTCATTCAATTGGTCGCCCTCGCTCGTGGTCCATTCCCCTGATCAATCCACAAAGCCAAGGCGGATTTACCCAAGTTCTGTACCAAACCCTTACCCCCCTCCCAGCTTCGCACAAAAATTAAAAAATATATACAGCTTATTTCACTCGATACACGGTATTCCATCCTTGATCGATTTTTTAAATAAAAAAAAAAACATATCTGACATAATGTAATATTATCTCTTTGTAATATAAGTTAGTATAGATTATAATCGTAACGGAACTCATTCTTTGTGGTAGGGATACTTTCGACCTGGTAGGCGGATCATTTTTTAATGATGACCTGCAGATTGCAGCGCGCTTGAAGCGATTACGGCCTACCATACTGGTAAGCAACGCGTCGGTAACGTATTACCAATGTCAATGGTTAGCGGTGAGCATTTACAGAAGGAAGATGAGGTATGTTTGCTGAACCGCTGGGATTTGAAATAAAAATAACTTGCTTCCAGTATGAACGAATCTTACGTTCACCTTGTAATAAACTATGATCCAATATATTTGACTGGATGAGTAATTTTCAGCCAGATCGTTGATCTCATGATATACTAGTTGGCTTTAAGACTTCCTTTTGACATTTGGTACCGTGTGCTTAGAGACCAGTAGAAGCTGATTGTAACCTGGACAGGACAGACATAATATTCCCCTGAGGCTATCCCGGTAATGCTAGAACTATATTTTCTGGTAGTGACCTCTAAATCCCGAACCTTATCGCAAACAACCACTTCGATTAAAACATTACAATGGTTTAAAGGGCAATTTTGACATAACTTATCGATATCTAATAGTTACTTTTGAAGAGCTAAGCGCAAGCACACTTGTATGTATATTCAAGTCATAAAAGTGTCAAAACAATTGTTATTTCGTAGATGATTAGACATTAAAAGGGGAGGCCTATGTCCAGCAGTGGACTTTTAAAGGCTGATAGATGATTAGATGGTAACGCGTCTATGTATCGTATAAGGTTCTACTACCTACCAAGGTTTCAGCAAGAGTTAGAGAATGATATTGAAGAAGCAGAGTGGAAGCATTACAACTCACAAAAATTAATGAACAAACCCGACAGAGTCCAGTTGAGGCTAAATATCTTTGCAGTCTGAAGGTCTTTCTTTCTTTTTTCTTTTTCGTTATACATTTAATATCTAATATTTATTTCTTACACAACTATTGTTAGTATTATGCAAAATTAAAATTAGATTAGATATATTCTTTTAATGATAATATCCTTTAATGTCCATTGCTGGACATAGGCCTCCCCTAATTTGCGTCACTCAGACCAGTCCTGAGCCTTCTGAATCCAGCGAATACCCGCAGTCTTCTTCAGATCGTCAGCCTATCTAGGTGTGGGACGACCTATACTTCTCCTCTCCTTCTATGAGTCAAGATTCATAAACTCATAATAGTTTTACCGTTAAAATGATAGCAGCTGCACGTCTATTAGGCCTAATAGTACAAGTGATATTTATAACAATAATGTAATACCGGAAATGTATTTCATTATAAATTGTATTAATAAGTTATTGTAATTATTGTCTAAATGCCCTTGTTATATGATTTTATTGGTATAAATGAATGTAGCATATTATATTTTTGTTTTATTTGCCAACTATTTGTTTTTTCGTATTGAATGAGTATCGTAACAATTTTATGACCATCATAAACTTCAGAGGTACTTCGAATTTGACGTTTTAATTTGTAAATAAAATTTTATTACGTTTGTTAATAAAACCAAATATTTTTTTACATTTACGCATAGACACACATATTTACACACTTCGCCTTGCACATAAACAATTTACACACATAATCATAAACTTACATTCGTCCTATAGATATCAATCGAGAATCGAACCCGAGCGTAATCTGTACATAGAGTATTATCAACTGATTTACAGAGTTATCAAAATAAGTGTATAGACCACAAATAAAATTTTCAAAAATTTTAATTAAGAATTGAAATAGAGAATAATTTTGATATAAATTTGATGATTTTCGTGTAATTATCTACCCGAAACCTTGTGTAATAACATTTGAAAATATTTATGATTATTTTACAATCACATCCAAGGTCAGAAAAAGGGATTGAAAGTTTCGACGGAATTATAATTTTATTTTATTGTATTATTGATTACACATCACATTACTCAAACGCCATGCTTAGTTAATTAATGAGTAATGAATGAAGTAGAATCAACCATGAAACTGATACCATTATACCAGGTAAAATGTTCATTAACAGATTAAATTCAAAACTAGCAGTCGATAAGTGTTGTAACAAACACCTTAAACTAAATACCGCCGTATATTAAATAGGTGGTTAAGCAAACAAACATTTCTTACAAAACTCCACTGAAGTGTGACCGATAATGATCAAACTCCACGTGTAATTTTATCTATCAACATTACCTTTAATTAATCTTCATTTTATTTTTCACAACAATTCAGGTTTTAAAATACAATGTGGGATGTTGGAGTTCTTAGCCAATGGTTTATAGGTAGTACCCATGTATGTTTCGCCCTAATTCTGCCGTGTAATAATTGCCACTAATTGCCTTATAGCAGTTATATTCTGGTCCGAAGTGTGCTCTAAGTTACCGGTCACACGTATACAAAAGACGATCATCCGTCATCAAGGATAACAACGCATCTATAACTAACTTAAAATAGGACACATTACTAACGATTACTGACTAGACGATTACTAATACTTATTAAGAAGACCAAACAACACTCTTAGTCTTAACCTCCGCAGTCCTTTTACTTTTTATAAAAGGCTAACACACTCATACCCCTGCTGTAGGATTCCCTGTGTCGCGGGTGGCATTGACAACACAAATAACACGTCACTAACACCCATGACCAGAGAACAAATATTTATCTG
>DWPA01001923.1:0-17029 GCA_018251375.1 Calpodes ethlius
TTTACTTAGGCTTTCAGCTCATAATATAGTCTGTTAAACCGAAGTAGAGTTATTCTTTATAGTTTATTTAAAATTTGTTTTCTACTCTCAATCTTGTTGCAATCTTTATGGTGCTTTATTTTTTAATTGTTGAAGTTGTTGGCCAGTTCAGCGTATTAAGCGTTCATGGTTCATTCTACTCGTTTTCTATGAACGTGAAAAACATCTGTATGGTACTCTCCTGCTAGTTCTTTATACTGAGAGAGAACATGGTACCTACTGATTAGACTGCCAGGCGAGCCAGCCCAGGTATTTCTATGACAAGACACAAAATTATAATGTAACGAATATATTTTTACTCAAACTGGGTCGATCGTGTCATCTTCAACCAAATCGTTTAGCACGAAACGCTAGTTTTGTGCACGTCAGGTCGGCGATGTAGTGCTAACGTTTTACTTACCGTCGAAACGAATAATTATAATTATTTATACTGCAGCCACGTATTATATTTTACGTAACAAAACATCCCACAGCGCCGTCTCAAATTGATACGGTTCATATTATGTTGACTGATCGATATCGATGTTTTGAACTGAATAAACACGGAACCACTAATCGACTGTGTACAGTGTCGAGCCATCACGGGTTGGTTTGTTTGTTGGTTTATACGAAGTCAGTTTTTACAAACACTTTTCAAGAACCCTATTACGATATGGGTTCCACAAATCTCTACTGTGTTCTGGAAGAATAGGCAGCGAGATACTGATTTCCAAGCAGTATTTTCTGTACAATAATCATCTAACCTGTAATAATGGTTTATATAAAAATGCCTCTGAATATTTAATGACATATATTTATTGGAACCACCACGCCTCCAAAAATAATATTCACTGAATCAAAGTGACATTGACGTAATGAAACGTCAAGTGATCCGGCGTAGTGACGGCGCCGCGGCACGAGTCAGCACGAGCACATGATGAGTCCAAAGTGAAGCGATGGTTTTAATGAAAATGTTACCAGCGGGGGTGAAGGTCGAAGAAACAAAACGGTCGTGGTACTGGATGCGAAGCATGTTGCTTCAGCTTTTTATATGAACGACTGACCACCGAGCAAAAGATCCATTTGAAGATTGCTCCAGATACTCCGAGGCCATCGCGGAGGGGTTACCGGCCAAAACGGCTAACCTACTTACCACAAGACATACTCGGACACAGAAAAGACATGTATCTTCATGCAAAAACATAGCCATTCTTCCATAAACACTACCACCATGCAAATATCCCATAGAAATTAAACTGAACGGTAAAACACAGCGACCTCGTATAGGAGAGATTTTCTGCCATAGCATCGGTTCGGTTCAGCAAGGTGCGCCAAGTAAAACTTGAGGATCATTGCAGACCCTGTTCTCTTTAATTCAGACCTATGTGGACTGATATATTCTTTCTTGTAGTCAAAATGTTGTACCAATTGACTTGTTCTAGAAGGATACCATTTCTTGTTTCTCATTAGGAAATAATATAATTAGGTTTGAAAAAACTATATTCAGTACACGTAAACAGTAGTAAAAAAGGGCCGTTTTACTTATCTCGAATAATCGGAAGTGGAGCTTCTGGCCATGCACAATCCTCTTTACCTTCTGTATTCTGCTCGTTGCCACACAACCCAAGAAAACCTTCAGCCTTCTTAAAGGCACGAATACGCTTTTGATGGCTGACAAAACGACATTAGAGATGCTGCATAAACCCATCGAGACCGCGTATCTCCTAAACAAATCTCCAGTACCTACAAATATAAACAAATAAAAGATTGCTATCACATCAACGAGAGACATGTGACGGAGGATTTACGAACAAACCGTTTGCCTAGCGACTACAATGGCTGGGCCGTGCCGGCGACAGATCGATACGATTATCGGTAACAATCGACCGAACAGATGAATCGCTCCACGTATATATACATACGTAACCCCTCGCCCCTCGCCCCTCACTCCTCGCTCCTCACTTGACGTTAACAATAGACTGTTCGAAACGAATAATATTTGCCGGTGAACGAGCTTTAATAACAAAATCTACTTTCGGATTCATACGTAAAAAGTTTGCGTTTGAATATTGCCTTTTTGCCGCGGCCCGAAAATACCGACAGTATTTTATTGAAAACTAGCTCCGCTCTTGATTCGCAATCCAAAAACATGTAGTTAATATCTACCTCTACATGCTACTTTATAAACTATATTAGTTACCGTTGCGTGTTAAATCACTTTCGACATTTCATTAGTAAATTTAATGTTGACATATTCAAATAACACATTCAATAAGTATAACACAGCTATAATAACCAACCGTGTTTAACATAACGTACTGTCTACCATTTAATTAACTTATATTTTTATATATTATAAATAAACTGTTCATCTTATTAAATAACTATGGCGCCTTCTGTATATTTTTTGAATCCTTCAAAAAAACAAATAATTGACAATATGATAGATATCTAGTTATCCACAGATGATTGAATTATTGCAAAATATGTATTTTGTGGACTTTTATTCACGTTGTCTTGCAAAATATATATAAAAAACGACATAGGTATATGTCCTATATTGGTTTTTGTATCAAGAAATGCTTTTCTAAGTTTTAGTCACATAAGATTTAATTGTTTAATTAATTTAATGTTGCAAATTAACCTTTTTCTAGGGATTTCTAAAGTATAGTATACATTTTAAGTCAAAGGCTTCTAAATATTGTAGCGAAAGTCTTGTGAAAATCGGTTCAGTCGTTTCGGATATTAGCGGAGACAAACAGACTGACAAAAATTTTAAAGACTCATCTTCTTGCCTTTGATATCTTGAAAATAACCTGATTCAAACATATCTCTTATTCCAAAATCACAGACAGATAGGTATACCAAATTTATTTTTTAGATACATTTGAAGACACAAAGTAGTAATAGTTGCTTTTTTCTTTATCCGTCGTTCATATTTTCGTTTTGAAAAGAAATGTATTAAAGAACAAGTACATTTAGTTATATGATTTGCCATCATTCGGTTGCACGCCATAAAGCAGCGCCCTATGACCCAACCTGGCTGTAGTGACACCGTTCACAGAGCGAACTTAAAATTTCCCTGTCGCACCAAACGCCCATGTGACTGATAAATGGTTTTCTCTAATCGATAATGTGACATCATATCTCATGATTACATGTCTCCATTACAATTACTTCGTAAATATTAATAGTATTATGTTTATTTTATTCACTGTAACAAGAATAGCAGTCAGTTTATATCTGTAGCTTGTTCAAATGGAAGGACTACTTTTATGTATAAATAATTACATTTTCCGCAGGTCAAGTACAATGTATTTAATGTACAAAATATGTTTTAAATTTTATATGATTCCCGGTACGGTCGTCCAAACTATCGCAAACATGAAACTTTTCTTTTCGCATAAGCACAGAACTGCGATACTCTGTAATAGAAGCAGAGCGAATGCGGAAACTTATAACTGAACTCGCTCGCGAACTCGGAACTGCTACCTACACTGTGCCGTGCGAAGTGTTTTTAAGCCGAGCAGCCGAGCGATCATTACTACGACTCGATAAAAACAAATAAGTAGAAAAGTCACTCGGCGCCGGTGGGCGAGTGCATCTTAATAGGTTTACATTTAAGTGGAAAAGTGGAGCCATAGTTCCCGTGTAGCCTCCACGAGGGAAAGAAAATATGCTGAAAATTAGCGCGGAGGATCCGTGAAGCCCCATTAGCTTCGGAATGAAATACGTAAGCCAGATGGTATTCCCATTTCACCTTTAAACTCGAACATTAATTACAACCGACGCAAAATTCATTTTTGAACTGTTCTTACAGTAACTGAAATATTATGTGTTGGGTTTATGAAGTGAAATTACTTTTCAGGTACGAGCACTCAGCACGCGGAAAGAGGCAGCTGCGTGATACGATCGGGTTGTATGATAATGAAATTTAAAAGCATAATTATCGGTAGCCCGGTGGGCTTTGGTGGCGGCGAGTGGTGGTAGGTTGCGTCGCGCCGGCCGTCGGACGGATCGACGTGGCAACGACGGGTGATTGATTTGCACGCGAGGCCGCCGCCGCAGACCCGACACAGACCGCCGCCGCACCACCTGACGTACCACAGATCAAGCGTACGACGGTGCAACTGTTACATACATTACCGTGAGGTGTCACTACCAGAACGGACAAGATTCGAGCGGCAACGCTAACGTCAGCTCAGCTTGGGCAGCAGCAACCATCAATTATCGCATAGTTTGAGTATTAAGGTTTGAGCAAAGTGTAAAGTGCAGTAGCATAAATAGTCCGTCGATTTCCTCACGTATACGTTACCTCCAGCCTCTCGTGTACATTAGACGATGTAGGTCAAGGGGACAAAAATGTGTCGCGGATTGTCTCTCGTCTGCGTAGATCCTAAATTTGTGCCCGTGCCGTCCACGGATCAGGGATTGGTTGAGTGCGCCTATAAGTTCGACACTCAACGCTTTTAAATATATTCTGCATATTTTCAGTCTATAGTTATTCACTAGATATGCTCCAATAAAATGCATATACCTACCAACTCTATATTATGCGATTTACATTGAAAAGGAAGATCGGTCTTTTATTTATTGCTTAAAAATTGTATAATTGCATGTACATTATCTGTCCTTTAAGTCCAGAAATAACATATTACCTACACTTTTAAGTGTGAATAGAACCTTCTAATTCGCATGTATAATGGGCTGTAAGCTCATAAGCGATCGTCAACTTGTAATACATAGATGCGGGTTTTCTGAATGACGTGTATTTACATACGTACGGAAGCAAACTCAATATGTAATCAAACTATTTGATCAATCATCGAACTGTCAAAAGACGCGGCGCGACGAGTTCCGACGATCTTGAACTCGTGACTAGTACATTATTTCGGTGACGTCATTCAGTTATATTATTTTGGCTTCGATAGATGCCTCTTGACTTCAGGAGCTGGCTGCGAGCCGTATAATTGAATAGCATACCAACACTCGAATGGAGCGGAACGTTTATTTTTAAATGTTGATATCGCTCCGACTAATCGACGGGCACACTCGAAGCTTAAACACTCGGCTACGACAGCTTAATGGAGTTTAGCGCGTGGATAGTTTCACCGTCATGTTATCAGCTTGCCTGTAATTAAAATCATAGTTTTTATGAAACAAACAAATAGTCTATTATGTTAATAAAACGAGTGAAATGCGTCATCCAAGTTCGCGGCGTTAATTTTCCGTAAAAATATAGCATAATAATAGATATAGCATATAGCTTATAGCTTATAGCTTTAGAAAATAAAACATGCTTTTATCAGTACCAGATACAGCGTTTAAAAGCAAAAAAAAAACACTTAACCTCCAGACTTCTCTGCTTACCCGTGCGGTTCAACGTGTTTATAATTAATTTAATAATTTAACTGTAAAACTGTGTTTTAGCGAATGCAACCTTCAGTGTTATTTGTAATATGAGAATAATGAACAGAGAGCATTATAATATGTAACTTTAAAGGGTCTCTTATCTACTTATTTTAGTTTGTAGCCCTGTGTTATTTACTGGGAGCTCCAAACTAAAGCTACATTGTTTAAACTTTTAGTCTTACAACTTCGGAATACTTGTGATCATTTATACAAGAGGCCTGTGTCCAACTTTGAGTAGGACAAACTGATAGCAATTATTAACTGGACGATTATTAATACTTACTAACAGAACTAACCTACACTAACATTCCTTCCGTCCACAGTCCTCTTCCTATCAAATAATGGTAAACTGATATTGTTATTTATAACTAATACTAAAATGATTTATTTACTAAATGAGGACTGCAAAAAAATGTTAATCGATATTTTATAAGAAAATCGCAAACATTCATATAGGTTAAATATAGAATTTCCTTTTTGAAGTCTATTAAAAATCAAGTCCCTGGATGACCGAGCTTTACTCGGGTTTTTTTTTTAGTACATCATGTTTCTTTGGAATTATATTTACTTATAGGAATACAAATTACTTATTGATGAATTATGAATAATATATTTTGATCTTACCGACATAAATAATAAATAAATATATTTTTTTCTTACAAAATGAAGGAACTCAAAAAAAAGAGAAATAATAAACGAAACAATCGGACCAAGATTTGAACCCGGATTTTTCTGCGTTTTATGCGCCGCTTTCCCCACCGAGCTATTAAAACTTCGGAAGTAACAGAGAAATTTAACTTTGTAGTCTAATAATATTGTAGGAAATTTTAATTTAATGAAAACATAGTCAAAACGACATGAAAATAAAACAGCTAGATCTTCACCGCCCCCGGAACCCCCTACATACAAATTTTCAAATAAATCGTTGGCGCCGTATATATATACAAGAATTGCTCGTTTAAAGATATAAGATGTATGCATTTTACGCTCAGCATTCACATTAAAATCGAATACAGAAAACAATTATTCCGCTGTATGGAGCGGAAACATGAAACGTTTATACCATTTTATCGATTCGTCTATAACAAAACTGTAACAGTAAAGAGATAACTTGGAAGTTAGATAAAAATACGCAAAACGGTGACATGGAGCGGGAGACAACACGGCGGTAATTACTGTCTTAATTAGTTGTCTGACTCGGAATACATTAAAACTTGATGAGAGAATTAATGTCAAAGCAGTTAGTGGCGGAACAGAAAAACAACGTTAAAGGAACCGACGTTATTTTAATTATGTTCCAACAAGTTAACAATACGGTTTTAGAAATTATTATGATGAAATAATATTATTTTATGTGATTACCCGGCGAACGAGCTGTCGAGGTACTTGCTGGTCACTGACGTCGCCGGCGGTGGACTTCGAGGGTAAGTTCAAAGTACAACCAACCAACGCACTCGTTTGTCGACCAGTACAGAAACATATATCATTATCTTGGTTGCCTTTATTCTCCAATATGCAACAATTAAAGATGACGGACATAAATGTTCACGCACAGAAGATTCGCCAACTCGTTACGTTGCGCACCTTCATAGGCTATTAGTATTCGTCAACACCGAATCACATCAGACCAACGGCACAAATCCCAGCTGTGATGGCGGCTCGGAAGTCGTAGTGGAACTACAAAAGCTACATTTGCAGGCACGAGCGGCGCTCACAATGCAATTGTAAGATTAGCCTCCATTGGTTTCGGAACACTATTCCCCGACTAATCCCGGGATCTCGCAGAACGTGCGACGCGATCCCGCGCTACTAACAAACAAATTTCAGGGCTTACGGTACAACAGATGTAATGGGTGAACACTTTCCAAAACCTAAATGCAACATCAGTAAGTTAAATCGTATTTGTTAGTTTTATAGGTTCATTTCATGGAAAATGTGCTATTATTTTAAACTCTTCAGAAGCGTTCTTGACCTAGTGGCTATTGCTGATCGCATGTGATGAACCTGAGTTAAACGATGTCGCTCGAGAGTTGGATGGATGGCCGTTGACGGCTTGATTCGACGGTTGACGTTTCGGAGAGCAGGTCTAACCATCGCTTTAAACTTGTTTACTATCGTTAAATAACAGTTGCATGCCCGAACATAAAAAATAACCTTCGGACACCTGTGCTGGCCACTACCCCCTTCACCGCATTGATGATGGAGGACACTCTAGGTTAACACAACTTTGAAGATGGACTCGTGTTCTTTAATATGCCGTTAATAAGGGAAATCCAGCAAGCCAATATTTTAATTTAATTGTTGTCTAGGCAGTAGTAAAAATGGCGTGCGTAAAAATAGTAATAAAACATGTAAAACATTGAATTTAAATTGGCCAAACCCAATTCCTCCGGGATAATAGAGCTGAACGTTGAACTGCACTCTGAACCGGCGCGGGTAGGATGACCTCACGAATCATTGTAAAATTTTAATTTATAAAAGACTTGCGGGCCGTCCCGGCTTTGCACAGGTGCACTTAAAACTTAAATAAATGTATTGCCTATCGCACTCAATAATGTACATGCAAGCTCACAAACATTACCTCGTTATTTGACGGAATTAAATACGCGATATTATAGATCTTTTCATAGGAATACATAGTTTTTTCGCGGTAATAATAAGCAATTATCTCACCACAAAACATCATAACATAATAACGCTTCGTTGTGCCATAAAAGAACGATAAACTTAGAAAAACCCATTCCCTTTTTTTAATATTGTGTATGGATTTCTAATGGAAAGCATGGAAAGTTCTTGCACTTTTTGGGTAGGTAGCGCGTGAGACCTGTACATATTATAAAAGAGATAGCTTCAGCCATATTTGAAAAACGTTTAGTTACCATTCGTAAATTTCGTCAATATTTGAATGAGTTGTGTTTTAATTGTGCTTAAATATCGGCACGAAATTTCCGGACGAGCCGATATATTATTTCATCGCTTATTTCGTAACATAAATAAGAAAACATTATTTATGTATGTATATATCTTTCGAACATGGAGAGCATTCACACATTATAATATTCACTCATTTCGTTCAAATCTGGGATTAACTATCGTTTAAACAATGTAGCTGCAGTGAATCAAAAGTGCCGGTTGTGATAAAAGAAGCAACCCTGAAATCTCTCCCGAGCTACATTTAATTCAAACGACAACGCCGGCAGACGGCGGGCCCGGCGGGCCGCGCGGCCAGACGCATTAGTCGCTCACGTTTTGCACCGTCTCTGCATTACAATGGGTCTTTCATCAAAGGTGCAGTGCTTTTCCAATAAAATGACTTTGGTTTCATCATAATATTAAAGCACAATGCACCGCGAACTGAGCAACGACAGATGCTGGATGGTTTCACTACGATTGTATTATTCTCGGGAATGTTGAAATGGTCACCGTTTTGTATTGTGTGTACAATAATATACATTTTTCGCCTTTTATATAGAAGTAGCAACCGCATTCAGCTCCACACCGTCATGAAACTATGTACTTGACGTGTCACACGAACCTCGTCATTGTAATGCCGGTTGATTTATCTAGTCTTGTGATGTCTACTCACTGACAACTAGGTTTTAATGTTTACGTACGTATCTCAATATATGTCATATTTTCATTATATGATTATATATTATGGATATATTATGGGCTACTCGTCACTGCTTGTCATAATGTTTGATAAATGTAAATAATTATTTAAGCAAGACTACACAATTGTATAGTATTAAAGGGTATATGTATAACACCTAAAAATTGTCTATTGGTACCATGTTCAAAGGCCCCAGTGTTTACTCCAAATGAATACGGCTCATTTATTTTACATTAATCTCAGCCTCGGGACAGCAACTTCATGCAAAGTACAAACAAACGGCTCTGACAATACCGAGAGCTTCACGATCTGTGCAGAAACCTCTTCGTAGCTGGATTAATTTAAACGACAATACGCGCAGACAGCGTCCCGAGGGCCAAGACGCATCGGTCGCGCTTTCATTCATTTTGCTTCACCCTGTAGTACAATAGGGCTTCGCAATGAAATGATTTTTCTTTCATCGGGTTATTAAAACTACAAAGCAGACTTACTTTTTAATTATTACGAGAACTGCCTCTATTAGATAATGCTCTCCCGCAAAAAGTAAATCGATGAAGTTTCCAAGAAATGTATATGACCTTAATGGTTATTGAAGCTCACTGTCACCTGCAGGTGTCAGCTTCATTCGTCCCAATTACAATATATCTCTAGGTAAATAACTTCCAGCTACAGGTACGTAATCTAGAATTCAAAAAGTTTATTGTTAAGAAATGTATAAGTCTTTATTTATTCTTATAAACTTTACGCAAGTTTTCTACCATCTCTCCTAAGTTTGAACAAAGACTCTTTTGAGATTTTTTAAAATTGTTTTTTATAATGGTTAAACGTGTCTATAAACTAAATGTATTAAATCTCAGCTAAGAACGGTTACCACAATAAAAGCCACTAAAACTAAGAGCAATCCGGGAAAATCACAATAGACGGTAGCGTTAAACACGCGTCAACTAGTGAACAGCGGGGCAGTTTACAGGCCGACAGAAATTACCTTCAAACATCTGAAACTAAACACTTGAACAATGGCTCCGACCGACGGCCCGCGTCCGAACTCGGAGGCTGTTGATGCCAATCAGACCTTTGTGCCGCGTCACGAGTTGGAAAACATCCGCTACCTCGGCAATCCTTTCGTATTGTTCGCTCCGGATAGGATGCATCATGCACGGCTCGCATCCATGATTTAAAAATACATACTCTCGATCTTTTGTTTTTGTTTTTATATTCATTAAATAATTTAGATGCAGGATGGACCTACATGATCTTGCTTAAAATAGTTAATGAATATCTACATTACGAAGAGGTACTTGTATAACTGATACTCAGTGGTAATTGAATATAAATTCAATTTTCATATATATGTTGAAATAAATACTACTTACTATTTAACACAGGTATGTACCCGATTACTTCAGAACGGAAAAATACGGGATGCGTTTGTAATAAAGTATACGGGAAACCATAAAATGCAAAATATTCTTGCTAATTGTCTTATTATTGCTAAAGTGATCTCCGTCGAAAGTACGATGCTCGTGTATTTATACATTAATGAATCTACCGATTTTAGATACAGCGACCGAGGGCTCAATGTAATATTTGCTCAGCGATGAAATAAATGTAACATTCGAGTGAAGTAATGACGCGTGAATTAAGTTTTATACTCGAAGTGAACTAGATCAACCGTCGTTCAGATACTTATCCGACTGTGACCGACCGTTAATGGAAATTATCACGAACGATTTTATGCTTCGCCGGGCGCAGCGCCGCGCGCCGAGCCTCCCTACACTCGTATCTGCCGAGGTAAATCGGGCTCGAGTTCAATATGGGCTATGAATGTCAAGTGTTAAAGTATAAAACGATGTACATTTCATCTGAGCTAATTGATGATTCGAGTTTTGTTTTACATGATACTGGTATTATATTTCTTTGTTCCTCTCGATCCTATTGTGGAATCACAAGGGTCCTTATCTTACCGCTCAAGATTCCTTCCCGCATTTTCGTTTAACAATAATTACATATACAATTTAGTAGGAGTATAAATGTCAGAACAAGTACTTAGACCTTTTCCAAATGTTCAAATAAAAAAACGGCCAGGTCCAAGTTCCTACTCGGGAACCCTTTTACGCGAAGAAACTTCAGTGAATCTAGAAATACTTTCGATTTTCTGGCGAATTCGTTTATTTAGGATTTACAGGATTTTCTACTAACACCAGTGGTGCTGGCGGAACTTCATGTAATTTATTCATCGTTTCACTCTTTCAAAAGACGCTTTAAGCTGTTGGTAAACGAACTTTTCGCATTTAGGTCGCTCATGCACTAAGCTCTCCACCAATCCACGTCAAAGATGTGTGTCTGACTAAGTTTCCTTCATAATTACTAAAAGAAATCTTTACTTCGCAGTACTATCAGGATAAGGCATGTGTCATAATTATTTCAATGATCCCTAACACTGCAGCTCTAACCTGAGCCTAACGAACTAAAGCCCTCGCGCGCCGTCAGCACGTCGCTACATAATCTATGCGTTAGTAAAACTAGCTCTAATGGCCAACGTCACGGCACCGCAGCAGTAAATACAGACGGGCAACGTAATCTAATCAGTCGTGGCTACGGGACGAGGGACAAAGGCTGCAATTACCATGTCAAAGCGAGCACCGCACGGCCCCGCACAGCACCGCACCTCGCCGCACCACACCGCACGCCGCATGCCGCTACACCTCGGCCACGGTACTTCATCCAACAACTTAATGCGACTAGTGAGACGAGTCTATTACTTCATCGCATGATACGATGTTAGAAAAGTTCTTGATGGCATTAAGTACTAGTAAAAACTTAATCATTTCACGTAATATACATACTCGTATATGGTAATTGACATACGATCAATACTCAAGTTATTTATTCCATGATATACGAGTACGTCAATGCTAAATTAATACTCATTGAAAGAGTGGAGCAATTTGGGAATATATTTTACTGTATACTATATTGTGGAGGAATATCTCAGGTAAAAGTATAAACGTTTTCCTAGGACCCTGTTACGAAGGGTATTAGGATGGTTAGGTGTCTTGTTTTGTCTCTAAATAGCAAGGTTGCTAAGGTGGAGTGTACTCAGGGTGTAAAGAAATACATATATCAATACAGCATTGACTTTCCCTGGTCGTGATGTACCCTATTGTATAATATATGAAACTATTGCATATGGACCTCATCTCAGAAGTCGCCACACCCTTCGTCATATAGCTTATTAATGACGGTAGTTATCCAAAACTGTAAGGTTCTTTACTTTTCTATCGAGCTTCATTTCTTTCGTTTTCTAACTTTGTAAAATACTGGCGAGCGAGCCGAGCCGCTGGGGTATGGACGCGTTTACCTAATATACTCGTACAGCACGACATAATGCAATGGTTCAAAAAGTAAATCACTCAGAAATAAGCGCGTTCGGAGTGCGTGGGCGCGGATGTATGAAGACAAATTAGGAGTGAGGGGCGACGTGCTGCCGCGGATATTGAAGCGAACCAGGGGAGACGGTGACATTGACAGATAAGTAAACGCTTAAACTAAAAACGTTAAAAATTATTAACGAGTTAACGATTCCAAAAATGTAAAACATGTCAGTGCTCCGAAAATACGAGATCGATGCCAATATGTTTCGCGAGAAGTACTGGAACCTGGCATCACTCTCAGCTCGAATGTTTGCTACGTAGTAAACATTGAAATAAAGTAGACATCACTAAACTTGTAACTTATTAAGTATATTGGTTGTAGGCATCTTCCAAAGGTATTAAATCGTTTTGTAAACGTGAACTTGTATGACTAAGTGATAGTAAAGATCAGGTAAATTTAAATAGATTTTTTAATGTATACCTATAGCCAACTGACGGTTCCGCGAGCGGACCACCCCTACAATTAAAGCCAGAATGTTTCTTGAATCCAACGCGAAGTGAAGGAGTTTAAAGTCGAATCACGAACATAGCGAAGGATTCTAATATAGAATCCTGAGCGCAACGAATATCACTCGAGCTTAAAATAGCGTCCCCGAGAAGAAAACTATTATTTATCACAATATAAGTGCAGCCAATGAATATAAATTTTACACTATTTAATGAATCTACGCAAACTTTTTACAAAACTAAGTAAAATGATCGTAGCGTTATTGTTCTAATTTAGTAAAATTATAATTTGAGTACACAATTAAAAAAAGCAAAATACATGCGTTTTTTTTACATATTTTTTATTTGATTCGCGCGTGGTTTACTTTATCTTATATCCTAAAACTTGCTCATGCAATGTGTGCGATTGATTTCTTGTAGTACTGGAATAATTAATAATATCCTCATTCTAAATTTAAATCACCTTTTTTATTCCTACAGTTAAACAGTGCTATTTTAGTTGCTGTTTACGAGGATAGATGTAGTTACTTTCGAACAAACGTGAGAATACATACATATATGAAAAATCACAACATTTTCAACAAATGAAGCGGAATACTTTAATGAGAATCGTTTCGCAATTTATTGGTATCGTGACGCGGAGCCGTCCCAGGAATCAATCGCTCCATTTTACTCATTGAATATGTTAGGATTCTTTCTTTCCCGGAGATGGATGGCTGGATTTGTCTAATCTTCAGACGGGATCCTTATCTTCGTGTCGCGTCGTATTAAGGTATTAAGGGCAGTCGTGATAGATAGGCTTCGAGCGTCCAGGGGAAAATAAATTGTGACGAGATAACAGTTCGATCAATTAACGATCACATGAAGATAACAGTGTGGCCGATACGATTATTTCAATACAATGGACATCGTGGATTTTTATATTTGTCCAATATGGACATGGGCATGGAGCGAAATTATGAATTTATTTTACATAGATAGTTGCCAAATATATGACGTTAAGTTAATTATATTAACAAAACACCAATTCCTTTTCCAACGGATGTAAGTAGTCAATATTATTATAGTAATTAAAATAGATAATTAAAAGGGTTTTGTAGAACGTAGTATCGGATGGCATAATAACAGTTCTCTTTTTATTATGTCCGAACCTCTTTCATTTAAAATTTTTGTAAATGTTTTTATTTAATTTGCAATGTTTATTAATACGTGTGTTTGAGTCAAATCTTACAATCTGGAGTAGAACTACTTCCTCCTTCTTACCAAGTTGTAATTTGTCTCATAGCTTTAGTTACGATAACAATGCGTCTTTATGAGAATTATGAACTGATGCTTCTAACTTGGAGTGGGGTCCAGGTGAAGGAACTCCTCGTTGGCAAACTGCATAGTTAGTAAATTATTTTACTGTCAAAGCGGCTTTTAAAAAAAATTTAAACTATTTATTTATTCTATATTTTATTGAATAAACATAATAAAATTTGCCTTATAAAATTTCATGAGTTTAACTGTTATGGATTAAGAGATAAAGACCAAAAGGCATTCCGACGGAAAGCGAAATCTAACGAAAAGAATCCTAAAAGGACAATTTTATACCAAGAAATATGTGTACTTATCCCTACCGAATAATTCATTAAAGTTCGCTTTTACATTTGTTACGAGAGGAGGCAGTAAAAATACTTTCTACGGCTATTAACGTAAATGTACAAGTTTCTATTTTCACTTGTATGCCCTGGCCAGAACATCGATTTCTAAAACAACGAAACGGAGTAACCTCATTATGCGCCTCGTAAAAATGAATAACAATCCTTTCGAGTTAACTATGAAGAGGCTCCTTCGCCGTTAAGGTGTATATTTTAACGATTTGCTCCAATATTTTGTAATCTGGCGACACCTGCAATTAAGTAGACGCTTTGAAGACGCGAGTAGTTCCATGTCGCTCGTCAAGACCCTCCGCTTCGATAAACAAACTCGATTACTGTAAATTGCGCCCGCGTGCGTAACGACCTCTCTATCACATGAGCATTATATCCCAAGTAAGGAACCTACCTGACAACTCAGTCAAATTATCCGCGGATTAAAGCTTGCAAATATTTCGGTCATGGTAATGCCATTTCCATGTATGCGGTGGTAGCTTATGATAAATTACTTAATGATATACAAGCCTTACGTGTTGCATTTTACTCAATATAAGATGTAATTTTTGTAATTAGTGTCGTTGGAGCCGTAACAAGGTGATCTAGCATACTGGCCCTCCTGCTAAGTGGTATAGCTTTGCATAAAAATTATAATAATTATCTTATAATTAAGTAAATCATATTATACTGGTATCTGTCTGTGAAGTCTGCCCGGCTAGATTACTGCTGGAACCAGCAGTCAAACTTCTGGTCGTGTTCCGACTTGATTGATTGAGAGCCAATACCTTTTTTTATCCACTCTTCTTTACTGGCCGGCTATGGGTCACTAGCGCCCTCGCTCCAGTGTCGCTATATGTCCGTGGACGGCAGCGGCCACTCACTGTTAGATGCCTCGTTTCGTCATTTGCACAAATAAATGTAAAATCATGTATTGTTACAGCTGTAATAGTCAATTTAATGGTGTATATACAAATATGTTGCTACATTTTTTTATTAGTCTATGAATTGTGTATATGTCAATTATATAAACAGATCTTATATCCAAATAAACATTCCCATGTGAAACTAGACAGAAGTTTGTAGAGCAGATTCCCCGCACGAACATGCAATATTTGCGGCACGACGTGACAGCAAACGGCTCGTCTCGCGACACTTCAGGGAGCAACTCCAGCGTTCACGTCTTGACACTTGACACCCGCACTCCACGGGACGCCTCTGACACGTGACACGTGACGCGTGACAAGTGTTTTTAAATACACACGCAACATCCTGGCCGCGTGTAAAAGGACTCGGTGGATATTAAACTTCATAATGTGAAACAAGTGTTTACAATCATACTAACATAAGGATTTGTTTATTCTTGTAATTACGTATTACATTCATAAAATGTTACTCTAATTTTAAAGTACAAAAACTAAGAAATGCTTGTTTAACACTGACTTAAACTGTCAAACTCAGCAACAAAACTATACAGTCGTGAAATTAAAGCAGACATTAGTAATTACTGATATTAATTGATTCTTTATTTATAATCTGAACATTAGCTACCGCCTCAAACTCACAACAGTAAGTTGCTCTTCGGTAAAAGCAGGATAAAATATGATTGCGCCAGTTCCGTCACTTGCGGCGTAAATGGAGGCTGTGTGTGAAGGATCTTAGCGAGGACGTGAACAATACCGGCTGCTGGAGGACGCTTGGAGAGCTGCGCAACGTTCCGCTCTCCACCGCCCGCCGCGGCCGCAGCTCCGGGGTAATCCTTTATTCAGTGCTGTAAGAAAACAAAAGTTACATATAAATTACATATCCATACAGCATATAAGTCATGGAGGTAAGCTTCGACTTTCCTTATCAACCTCATAGAAAAATGTTGTTGAACACTGTACAATTTTCCTCTATCCCCACCGTTATCATCGCACGGCCATTTCCCGTCATATTCTGTCTCTGCCAGCTATTCTCGAACAACACGAGTAACGTCCAAAACAAGAATGATAAGCAACATGAATAATAAGATCCAGTACCGGTCATACTTCAATATCAAAACTTGCCCGTCCTTCACCGTGAAGTTAGCCAAGTTTAGAACGACTGTAAGGAAATTGTGTAAACTATTCTGTGTACCGAGAAGCCACTAGGTTTGAAATTACCGTATACCTACCGCCTCGGTGAGCCGGTCAAGTCGAAATATTCACAAGTTTAGGGAAGTGCGGCCGCCGACCGTCGATGGCGGGCGGACAGTCGAGTTGAAAAGTTTCGGCCGGACGCTGGCCGCCGTCCGCAGGGAGACCGTCGGCCTGCCGAGGTACTGCTTCACTGCCTTGTTGCTTCCGGTGGCTTTATTGTACAAATAGTCGAAATACACAACTTGTCTGTGTAACAAAACAACACGTCGGCGAGCTCCATGTTAAAATTATTTCAATCTTACACGACGGTAAAACAGTTAAGTTTTCGATGTTTGAACATCGTACATGTTTGTG
>DWPA01001924.1:0-17027 GCA_018251375.1 Calpodes ethlius
CGATGATCATTTTATAAAACGTTCCCCTCTCATTGTAATGAATGTACTGTCATCATAATCTGTGTTTAATGACTTTAATGTATTAATGCGGGGGGCGGGGCATTAGTGGGCATCCACATTATCACGCTTATCACGTCGAATAACTTTGTGACATGTGCCAGATGTTACGTTATTATATCTCCCCTACGTCCTGCGTAAACGCTCCTATGCATTTTTGCCAAAAGTTTGGTCTAATTACTCCATCCTAATAGGTGCATACAATTTTTCGATATGTTCATGGAATATACAAGTTGAAGCTTCAGATGATATTAAACCGTTTTACTTTATTGTCTGTTCCTCTCGCACATATAAACTTATATTAGTTAGAAAAGAATAAACCTGTGTACCTCTTTTAAGAATGATGCCGACACGTAGAAGTCTGATATTTGGTATAGTTATGGCATTTCCAAAAAAAAAACAAGAAAAAATTAAGTAAGCTAAATTTTTTACATACATGTATATTATAAATGCATTTATTAAAGGCAATAAAACATTGAATAATGACAGTTTATGATTTATGGTAATATAATCGGGTCCTTCGCTTCCTCACATCTATCTCACCCCAACCCATGACCGTCCCGTTCCTGAACTCTGGTCTCCTCTCACAATGGGTCAGATGAAGGCCATGGTCCATAACCTTTGAGAATAGTATGAAGAACGCTTACGTAGGTTACCTCGCAATGTTTTCCTTAATCGAAGGAGGTGATTATTATAACTATTTTAAAATTTAAGACAGGATTCGAACTAAGCACTATTCTCTCGGGAGGCTAGCATTCCAACCACTAGGCTGTTACTGCTCGCACCTCAGTTCCTTTTGAGTCTCCGCTTCCTCATTATATGCAAAGTAATGGTAATATTTTCGTGTTACTAATGAATTATGGTAACCACTTATCATAGATCGGTTTATTATTTACTGTAACATTCGATCAGAGACCAATATAAAATTGTTTCTCAGTTTACGCCCTCGCCCATTGGTAGGTACCTATGCTATCCACTTTACAAAGATTTGTCATTAGCGTCATGTCATATCATGCTCTGTAGTCATCTGTCATCATGGTAAAGCGTCTGTGACAGAATTTAAAGCATTATCTATAATACTAGCTAATCCCTTTGGCTTCATACGCCATGTCTTTCACGTTCATTGATAGATAAATGAAATATTTTTTATATAAATTCCAATACTGAGTTAAATTAATTCAGATAATAGTCGGTACTTTCAAGGAAGCTGTTCGAATCCTGTTCTGATATTTTAAAATTATTCGCTACCTGAAATTAATTATGGATTGTTAAAAATATCATAAAAATGCATACTACAGTTACCCATAATATTTAATTTTAATTAAATATCGTTGTAGAAAAAGGTACGTGAAATCGGTTATCGTGTACTGCACCAAGCGTTTAGGCTATTTTCTTAACCAATCTTAGTGAGACGAGACCCTTAAGTTGTAGGTAAGTGGTAGGTAAGTTGATTTTTCTTTTAGTGATGTACAAGGATGCTTGAGCTACGAATGTTAGTCACATCCACCAATAGGATTACTTGACTTTCCGTTGTCTCTCATCGTCATACTATCGTATCGCACAGCTTTGGTGGAAAAGCTGTTTTCAACTGGCAAATTGAATCAATCTGCAATGGCAGTTTAATTCATAACAAACAGAGTTATAACGTAGCTAAACATTTTTAGATATTAATTATATGCAAACCATATACACGTGCAATTGAGGATATTCAAAGATTTTTCCACTTTACGCTTTTTTGTTCGTTCGCAATTTATTCACAACGAAGTAGAACATGTTGCAAAGTCCAATTGCAAACTGATAACCGTGGTAATAACAAAGACGGCAAAAATCCGTGCGTCCGTATCGTTTTACAAATCGCCAGCATCTGCTTGTAACACGACATGTGATCGAACATCTGTTTGTTGGTATGATCCCTACGATGTATTATAATATGCCCTCAGTTTAATTAGCTCTATTCACTTATCATTGCATTCCTATTCCGATCAGTTTAAATTTTCACGCTCGACTGCGCGCCCGCAGACAGCGTCACAATGCTTGATCGATGATTAGAATTTAATTTAGAATGTTGGCCGTAACGTAATTAGAGTACATTTCTTGTACTTGCAATTGAAAAATATAATGATTCTAAGAAAAATATCATATACTAGATCCTTTGTATTGAATTATATCTACAAAATAAGAGCTTAAACGACTTCATGTTTGTTTCTTTATTTATAGTTTGTTGTCTCGTAAAACTTGACGGCGCGATGGCGCTCCCACATCGTTGGGTCCATCAGAAAACACGGAAAAAGTCATATTTCACCCCGTCCCGTTCACCCGTACATTGTGTTATGATAAAAAATCTCGCGCCATCATAAATCACATAAAGTATTCTCGCGCGACTTGACAATCGAATTTCTGAGTATTTTTCAATTATCCGTTATTGACCACAATGGCCGATCTTATTGGTCTTTTCATCGCCGTAAACAATTTGTTTCGGGGTCTAACTAAATTATCGTACTAAAATAACTCCAATGCTTTGGAAATAAAGATTGTTATTGGAAATGTAGTCGAAATTGACATCGAACCCGCAGCCCTTTTTACTCCCAAGTAGGGTCGACCTACTTGAACCTTTGATTGTTACTGACTGCAACTGATACCAAAGTATCGTGTAAGCGTCGCAAGCCTGGTCAATAAATTGTGTAATTCTGGTTGTTTTAACTCCTCTTTACACGGCTCATTAGCATCCAAATAGATTTATTATGATACGGGTACACATGATATGTATTTAATGCGTCGATATTTTGAGTCAGCATTAATCGTGGTCACGGGTAATCTCTTGACAGAGTGACAGATGACCTTTGACATTAAAACATGACTCTATTTATCTTAATTCTGGTTCATTTTATTCTGTTGTTGAGATCATAATAACCTGATACATTGCATTAACCATATTTTGCCGCACTTTTATATAGGTTTCTAAAAGTCCACAGACTGTGCAGCTTGACATGGTTAGTGCTCATTCCAAAATGAATTAAATTTAAAATCATGTATCCAATAATTCATATTATATTTTACTTAATTATTTTTTGTTTCTTTCAGGTAAGTATCAAGCCGAGTGCAACTTCTACTGATCATAATTCTTCCGCTGCATAGAAGTGATTAATTCAACTTACAAGATAAGTTCAAAGTATAAGTCACGAGTTTCAAATAAATATTTCTTCGTACAACGCTATTATTGTTAACGCGCATACAACGTTACCTTTAACAAATTTCATTTGCAAAACGATCCTTACTCCGTACTTAGTGTCGCAACTTTCAAATGGAAAAGGTATTTAAACTATAATTCGAGAAGTTACCCGAGCGAATGCGTGACGAAATAAAGTTTTCTTACTACGTTATAAAGGGTTCGACAAAGTTCGCTGCTCCTCTCTTTATACTAAAGTTCGATGAGATAACGAATTCGTCGTGTTTAATTAAGGTCTATCTACTGACCCTTCATTTGTGTCGATGGGGCCCGGCGACCTTATTGCGAAACAAATTGCTCACAGCCGCTCCAAATTCTTCAGCTGCGAGAGGAAAGGCTTCGTCGATTACGTATTCTCTTTTGGGTTCTACTATGATGTATCTATCGAGAAGTTTCGATGACGTGTTGTGAATATTGTATCTGGTGTAGCAATGAATGTGTGCATGTTATTATATTTAGGACGATATTGATACTTCGTTTGAAGATATTTTCTTTTTCTTTATCGCATACTTTTTAGAATATGAGTTTATACATAATTAAAAAGGTTCAGTAATAGCGATCGAATCGCGTACCAATCTTTATTACGTAATGCCAACTTTTTGAATAGAAATTATTAAGCTAATCTTTTCTTGAACCAAGTTTCCTGTTGACAATAAAAACTTAATTACTCACAGGGTTATCCTTTGTTACAAAAGTACTGTGTACGTAAATACTCAAGGACTACTCTATTCATACGTTTAACGTACAACAGACAATGTACGTATGCCACTTAGAATATAGTTTTAATTGTTGTTTTGCGGAGTGTATACGGTCGTATGAAACATACGGCAACGACCTCATTTCGCAAGGTCGGTCGTAATTACAATTGTTGATCATTTGATCATCCACAAACACATTATACGTTATTTATAACTTATCGGGTGGTTCGTGTCTCTTGTTTTTATGTACGAAGAGGCATGGGAAGACAGTAATAAAAAAAGGCAATCAACTATGCTTATAATCTGATAACAAATAGTTGATTTGGAACTCTATTCTTTTACATTTTGATGAATATTGATGTAACCAGAAATACGTGTCAAAGATGTTCATCCAAATATGGTTTACTAATGCCAATTTCATAAACACAATCGTACATTCAACGCTCTTATATCACTTATTCAATCTCCTACCTTCCACGTCGTACATCCCATTTTAAAATGAAACAGCAAATCATTCAGACATATTTTGACCGTACTGATTCAATCCGTTTAATTCATCTCGTATTTTTGAATTACGAGACGTCAATCCGTAGAGTTTGACATGAACCTTTCTCTTTTTATCATAAACTGGTCTGGAGAATAATAATTCACCGATTCACCGTGTAAATAATATCGTAGGCTTATCTAAGGCAACATCGATGTTAGTCACGAAGGCGGTCGGCTAAAAGGGCAGGAAGCGCGTTTGTCTCGCTGTATGCATAAAAGTGCCAAGTAAACAACGCGCTATTCCTGCATTTAATATCACGATTTATTTTTATGGCCTATTTAAAACGATTTACATTGTTGGTGATGAATGAAACCTTTTATTTTATTAATACGAAAAAAAATTAATGTAATAAGAATTGATATTTGCTTATGTCATTCTTAATTGAAATACTACCTTACGTATCCTTTATACAAATTATAACCCTAGTTAGCCGAGGGTGGTTTTGATTGCAGTGAACATTATAAACTAGTATTAACATTATAAACTAGTATTAAAGGATTATACTAATTAAAAAAATAATAATACGCTGCCTTCTCCCGCCATACTATATAATTACTTTCCAATCCACTTCCAATAAATTTTGAAAGATTACGATATTAAAAAAATAAGAACATCATTAAATTATAATTATAAGTCGTAGATGTCAGTGTAAAGGCCGTCTACTTCACAGACAAGTGTGGGCGTTAGTCGTTCAGCCGTAATTAAAGTCAATTACATTTTGACTGTGATTTAAAAACCTATTGCGTAAATAAACTCGTCACTTATTCTAAGTTTCTATAAACTCTAAAATCGTCTTAAATGTTGTTCAAATTTCCGGCGCGGGGTACCTTTAAATAATATAATTAATGACTTCATCCTGACCGAAACACGACCGCCTAGTCATCGCTATATAATTATTGTTCACATCAGCTTTAGGCCAAAATTTGTTTAAAAACTCCATTAGATACTTAAAACGTCTAATATAAACAGTCGGTAACTTGGAAGATGATAACGACCGTCGTTGCAATAGTGTTAAAATTTTTAATGGGTTGTAAACACACTTAGTCATTAAAATCAAATCCTGCTAAGTCTAACAGTCTCTGTAATTAATTATTAGTTTACGATGTGCTTAACTACTAAAATCACAATGGTAATGTGAAATATCGTAAATTAATTAACATTATAGACATTTATTTTCACTGAGACTTACTTTTTAGTATCAATCATTTTCGTGCTAAAGAAAATTTGAGATCAATAGTAATCAGTGTTTTAAATTAATATCATGAACATAATAAATCCATTTTACGATAATCGTAACCTTTTAAATTACTATACATTACATAATTACAATATTATAGATCAGGTTGTATCTCATGTAGACATATAAATAAAAGTATCTAAGCTTTAACGCGTAGGTCGTAAAAGTAATCCCCAAAATCAACAAATAATAAGAGTAACATAAATAAAAAGCTCGCTACTAAAGATAAGTGTAATTGGGCCGTAACTCGATACTCGCCGAAATGTAGAATGACGTAAGTGTGCTGCTAGTGGTCCTTTGTCTACTGTGCGTGACTTCCGGACACTGGAGCACCCCGTCCGGGATGTGTTGACCCGGGACGTCACTCTCTCCGGATAAAAATATCCTTTTATATTTCTTGTGTTATTTTTAGAAGAGGTTTCAGGATTTCACGCTAAAGTATTTTGTTTGGAAACATGACTTAGATTAACCTGTGATATCTATATGTTGAATTGTTCAATGAAGTGTTCTAGTTACGTAAATTAATTACAATTGTTTTGTTAGTTACACAACTGTAACTAGTTTGGATAGCAGTTGTGGGTTCGGTAGCAGGTTTGTTGTTATCATTGTAATCCGAAACGGATCGCCTCGAAATGATTTAGCTATAATCGACCATGCTGACAAACTGCAACCATGATATACTATCAATTGGATTTTGTCGGTTGGATACTTCTATTACCAAACAGTGTTTGTTTGAAAAAAGTCAATGTTTCTCTCTAAAGTCAACCCTGGGACTGACAGTCTAGAGTATGACGGGTTTAGAACAAGCTATCACTGTTGAATGCGTATATAAAAATTTTGCTTCCATTTAAACCGTTAAAAATTTCCTCTACAGTCAACCCTAAAAGTATAACGTCCCGCGAATCGAAATTGCATTGTCATCGAAATTGAATCAATATCAAAATTTTCCTGTAGAAGAGGAAATATTTCTTATTCACCTTGCAAGATTTGACTAAAACAGAAACAATATCTAAACATCAAATTAAAAAATCTTGTAAAAATTTCATATTTACTGAATATGCTTATTGATACAGTTGAAACCGTACTATAAGTACTTAATACGCACTGTTTATTGCACAAATATCTGTTATTGAATCCTTCTAGTCCGCTTTTGCATGTTCTCTTTCCTATAGTTTAGAGTCAGCAGTATGACTTACGGTTACGGCAAAATGATAATAGTAATACGTTATATGTATTCTAATTTTAAAATACTTGCATTAAAAAAGCGTACATTATGACGTCAGTGCTAAAGGCCCTGTCCAACGTGCCGTGACATCCGGAGACCGGATTGCCTTGTCCAGACACGTTGTCTTGCTGAATAACTTTCTGTCAAGTTAATTTTATAGTTGTAATATTGAATACGTTTAAAGTAAATTATGCACAGAAGTACATAAGGACATACTTGTAATGTTGTTAATAATTGTCAACTAATTATGACTGAGCGCAAAAATTTGCATAGAATGATTAGCTAATTAGTCTAATTTACGTAAATTACTTGTCATACTATATATTTTCGTCTAAACATACTTGTTTATTAAAAAAATAATAGCAATGACTGATTTGTATACTTTGAATACTTGAAATTTGTATACTTTGAAACTAAATTACAATTTTAACTTCTAAAACGCATTTAAGTTATTAGATATTGGAACTAGGCTCCATTCATAGTAATGAACGAATTCCGTCTACGTAATGAGTAATGCACGTAAACTTAGACTAAAAAAAAAATGGAACCCTTTACTCCTAATCCTTAATCCAGATTATTACATTTCAATCCTCTTGCTACATAGATACTCATAAACATGACTTGAAGCGAAGCTCGGTTACGTTAGATTATCAATAAAGTTACCAAGCTATAGTATAATAATTTAAAATATATTTCAACGTAATTTTGTAACCAAGTACCGAAGCTCCAACGATGTACTTTGTCATTAAATTTCCCTTTTCCCGATGAATTTAACGATGAACGGAAAACGCTTATATTGAATCCGCCATTATAACGAAAAGCGCTCGACCCTAATAAGTGACAATGGGACCGCTCATTGTTATCTAAGGGTCTGGTATTTCCGTTTTCATCAATTAATATAGTTACATTATTAATCAGAGTTCAAAATAGTTTTTTGGTCATTATCGAAATTCAAGTGTCAGCGACGCTAAATTTTCCTTTGTTTGTGTTATAAATGATTGAGCTTTTAGAAAAGATTACGCAATCATTGAGTGTATTATTTCTTTTTAGCATTTCTAAAATTCTTTTCGTATTTACCAAGTTTTTCATTCAACATATGTACGTCTTTACACATTATTATTGGTACTATTGTGTTTGTCGATTATTTTAAGTTGCGTATTCTAATACCATTATATGTATATGGTTAACATGATTATTGTAACGCATTAAATTCTTAGCCACATTAGAAAGCGCGCTAATTTGGTGGCCGTATTAGAGTAGTGTAATTATTAGCGCTTTAATTTACGCGTTAGGGAGCGAATGTAACATTGATATTATGGCTAATGATATAACTACAATGCAATCATAAGTTAACTACGCCGTGTGCTTACAAGAATATTATGATAGTGTCAACATTTGGCTGCTTTAATATACGTTTATATATAAAACGTTTTACTTAAATAATCAATTTTGATCTGTACCTACAAGTAAAATTACATATTATAAATAATATAATTTCATCTTACAGTTACAGTTACTGCAAAATACCGAAGTTACGCAACAAAACATTTTTTTTGCTAAAGACATTCACGCTTCAGGGAAATTCGCCGTGAATAAAATTACCAATGGCTTTATTAAACTTGTGATTGTCCACTCGAGGGTTCCATTCCATTATGCATAAAGACGTCCATCGGCATTAATTGAAAAGGATTTTCCAATTAGAATGCTCTCATCGAATTAACGAGAGGTACTTTGCGATTAGATTGTTGTAATACTCGTTTCTTCCTCCAATAAGTTGAAGGGACTCGGATCGGACCATCAGTCCTTTATTGCCTAACCTCCCTTCCCTGATATTTTTACAATAGATATTATTGCTTTATCACAAGATAATTTTAAAAAAGTACACAGGTGCTTATAACATTAAAAAAAACAGGTGTATTTCATTATTTCTGTTAGCTTGTTTCGACTTAAAAATTGCCTGAAAGGATTTATTATTAGCAATTAGGCCGTTTTTTAGCAGCTAACATACAAATATGAACGTAGATACGCTGTGAAATTTATTTTGTCTCGTGGAATGATAAAATATTTTTGTATTGTATTTATTTTGTACCAATGCATTCATAAAAATAAATAACGAATGAACATAATGATACTGAATGAATAAATAAAAACATTATGATACGTACGTAGAAAAAATACAGCGATTACGAAAATTTTAAGGTTTTATTTTGTTATTGCTTTTGCCGAAATTTCCATAATACCTTACGATTGCGTTAAAACGCAAGATAACACTCGTTTACTAATTTGATAAATATTATATGTTAAGTCACGCCAAAATACATAATTCAAGTCAAAATACATAATTCCTTACATATAGATACATTTAATATACCCTAATTTCAAGTGTCAAATCTCAGGTCAGCCTTAAAATCCGTAGTTATTGCAATAATCGGACAGCGAAAATTTTAGTCTAAATTATCTCAATATATAATTTTTTTAATATGTTTCTAAAACATTAGAACTGTTACGTTTCTTTCTTATATTATCTTATCTTATCTATCATGGTGACCTCGTTTATGTGATGGTATACTTTATTATACTAATTATTACAACCCATTTAAAACGCAGTACAAACAACATACATTTTGTTGATCATATATTTTAATCAATTTTGCAATGCATTGTGAACGAAGTTAATTAATTTATTAGGTTAATTATCATTATTAATACCATTTAAATATTTACTCTTTGCGCATGATGGAACATTTAATCGTTATTGTAATACTCGTAGCCACATTAACATTTTAAATACGGAAGTGATATTGGAACAAGTTAAAAAATGTAATTGTAATTTTATTCTCGATAACCAACTGAGACAATGGCGATTTTAGATCAACGCGCGCCGGGAACTTAAGAGATCTTAAAACTAATGACACAATTTCATGAGTACTTTCATGTTTTGAAGGGCTTTGCAAAGTCTTGAAACCAGAGGATTAGGTCTACACTAGTACATAAAGCTTTTGTAAAGCACCAATATGAACATTTCAGCGTGTATCGTAGAGGCTAATGTTACTCATGATGCAGAGTAACTTGTGTTAACCTCAGATAGTCCACGTCTTCTGACTGACTACGTTACTTATACTATCGGAATACACTACTCAAGTTACAATGTATAACTGATGTGTATTTTATCTGTAAAATAATTGTAACTGAACGAAAAGTGCCAACGTATTGCACATGTGCTACTAAGAAACCTGAAAGGGGATATGAAGTAAAACATTAAGTTATTTATACTTACAAAATAAACATCGTTCAGTGTTTACACGTAGAGTCGTGGCGAACGTGACTCCTGGTTACGGTAAATGTTGTTTGTATTGTAATTTCAGCAGGTGGACTTTCTAAACACGTTTCGGGGCCACCTTGAGTAATTTAATAAGGCGGATAACTATATGTATTAAAAGTTTTTTCAAAACTCTGCTCGCATTTTCTGGACGGCCACATCTGCAATCGAAATTTTTTGCGCGTTCGAATTAGAATGAAATTCACTATACGATAATTAAGTTTATTACTTTTTATGCGTTCTATTCGTGTAAATAATATTTTAAAAGTGTATTAACATGGCTTAGAGCCTGGCGGCTTATGTCGATCATAAGTGATCAACCCGAGTTAAGTAATAGCGGACGCAGTCGGTAGATGAATGGTGACAGATACTGGTAAACATATTTTCAGCATTTCCGTCTTTAAATGGGCACGTGAAACCAGTGATGTAGGTAGCTGTTGCTGATATTTTTATAGCATAGAAACTTCCAACAGTGGTCATTACCTCTTCCACAAGTCCGCGTAAGAACAGCGTGGGGAAGTATACTGTACGAAGCTTTGATTATGAAAGGAGAATCATTATCAGCTAACTGTTGTGAGCTATTAGTAAAGTTATTTATAAGTTAATAAAGATTTTTAATAAAATCAATATTTACCATGGTTATTTAGCACGAGTAGTTGTACTAGTAGCAGAATTATAGTAGGTTTTAGTCGTAGCAGTAGTAATAGTTGAAAATCGACTCTAATTCTACTACTTAATTACGTTTACACAGAATAGACCGTATATTCTAACATCAGTTTAATTTAACTTGAATAAACCATGCACACACGACTGTAGCTGTGAAATATCTGGTTCTATTTCAATTAACTGGTTTCGTTTAATTTTCCGCTATTTATATGTGCTGGCCTCAACATCCTGCACTTGATTCATGTGAAATTGCACTTCAGGATTAATTCAACTCAGTACTGTTCATGCGTTAAATGTTTGTTGGAAATCCTCTTTGTCACACATCCAGTAAATCCCTGAAGCGATTACTGATTTTATTTTAATTAACAATATAACAGGTTATCCAGTAATCCACTTAAAGTAATAGTTTATCAATTAATTCATTTAATTAAATATAACAGAAAGCTACGAAGAGGTTTTATTGATATCGGTTGAAATCCATTTATGCCCCTCAACGTGGCACGGGTGTTAGCTGAGGAAGCCCAGAAAATACTTTACGTCGCTGTCGCAGATGCAGATAATTGCTTTTCTTTTTACAATAAAGTCGTCTTAATTTTTACACGCAATTCTAATTAGACAACCCTATATTTGGTAACAACCCTGTCCAAAGCGATATGTCTCGGTTTTGAAATATATTTTTTTAGATATCTTTGTGAAAGATAAATGTTTGTTCTCGGGTTGTAAGTGTTAGTGATGTGTTGTTTGTTGTCCATGCTACCCACGACACGGGGAATCCTAGAGCGGGAGTAAGAGTATGAAAATGTTTATAAGGAAGTTGACAGTATAATCTAACTTTATAATTTTAATTTATATTATTGTATGAATAGCATAAACTCTGTTAAGTAAAGCTAGAAAGTAGGTACTAACCTAGGCATCTCAGTTTATACTATTTTTCGCGTTATTTTCATATAATCTCTTTCGCAGATCTTCCCGCCTGGATGCTTTTGCAATACAAATAGGGAACATTAAGGCAAATTAAGCTTTCTATAATTAGCATGAAGACGTAATGCTCCATATCAGATCGCTGCGCCGTTCATTTGCATATTTCCCGTTCTACGTTGCCGCTGTTTTAATTTTCATTAAACCTTAACATTAAGCAAGAATTATTTTACTTCCATCAGATATTATTCTATTTCATGTAAACTTCGTACTGTATGTTTTCACCGTGATAATATAGTCCTCATGATATGATTTGACAGGAAACCCGAGCCCAGCAATGGGACAACTATGGGTTGTAATGATGATGAGAAGTATTTTTTTTTTTTTTTAATACAATAAGTCAGTGCTTGACTACCATCCCACCTGATGGTAAGTGGCGATGTAGTCTATGATGTTGTGCGAACTAACTTATAAAGAGCCTATTCAAGTATCTAAGGGTTACGGATTTTTATGATACAAATACAAGCATTATTTCAACAAATTATGTAAATTAAGTTTAGTTGTGTAGTTTTTGATATTCGCAAGAGATTAATTCAAATTTCATTGAGTCGATAATATTCATATCTGACTACCGGATTTCAATACAATAATAGCCCATTACTAAATTATTGTATTACAGAGAATGCTTTTAGCATTAAGTCCGCGCTTTGTAATAATACATATGTATGGTTCAGGACCGGTCTGAGTGGCGCAATTTAGGGGAGGCCTATGTCCAACAGTGGACCTTTAAAGGGTGATAGATAGATAGATAGAGAGAAATAAATAAGTACGAGTTTCTCCTCATAACATTACCAATAATACGAAACCTGCAGACTAAAGCAATAACTTACCACTCTGATCCAGTGCGGATTACTGAAGGAATTAGTGGTCATCCTAGGTGTAAGAAGATTGAATACAACCCAAAATCTTCCTATATGACGGAATGATTAATGTCTCTGTCACACGTTAATTAACGCATTAAAAAATGTCAACGCACGTAGCCAACACTAGCGTGCTAGTTATCGTGTTAATCGACAGACAATTTACCGGGAAGCAAAATTTGTACAGAACCCCTTTAATGTAGGCAAGCATTTAAAGTTTTAATATATCGCGTTATTTAGACACATTACAATTAATACTAACGTTAATGCGGGATACACAGGGACATAAGGATAACCAAGAACGTTGCTTTCCGTGCCCTCTGAAGCAATTACCCACTAGAACTAGTATATAAAGTATTAAAACTAACTTCTATTTCTTATTTAAGGTCAAAGCGTGAAATATATTAAACCCTTTTAAATATTTATTACACAAGGTTTAGTTGAATAATACAATTTATTAGAAAGGGTTAGAACCGAATTCGCATCGCAACGGAAATAATACATAATTTAGCACGAACGTACGACTGTAAACTGACTTTTCTTTTATGTAACCTCTACTTACGTTCAAGAAACTACATGAAATAAGTATTTAAAAGAAAAGGTGATATTATTGTGCAGTGTAGTATTAACTTACGACCGATCAAAGTAAGTAGATTAATTATAAACATTAACAGTTCTTCGTTAGCTGGCGGATTTCTCGGAAAAACGAGTGTAGGTCGCCCCGCAACCAGACCGGACTGACGACCTGAAGAAAATAGCGGGTACTCGATGGATTCCGAAGGCTCAGGACCAGACTGGGTAGTGCAAATTAGGGGAGACCTATGTCCTAGCAGTGGACCTTGAAAGGCTGAAAGATAGTTAGATTGATAGATAGCTGACAAAATGATAAAGTTATAAAACGTTATAAAAGGCCAGTAATGGACGGAACTAACCATATTTTGTAAAGCACACGTAAAGTCTACATAATTATGTTAAAGGTGTGTGAAGTCCGCCGATCGGAACCCAATACCATTAATAATAGTTATGGGTTACAATGGCAAATAGTTACAGCTGACAATAATGAATAGTATTGTAAATAATAATTAATGATGAAATGATTTAATTTGCTGACGTTGAAGTATTCTGTCGCTATGTTACCTCAAAACATTTAGATATTCCGCTGAAAGCCGCTGCATCGGTCAAGGTCGTAGAGAACAGTAAAACAAACTGCAGGGGAGGGTGGGGTGCCTCCCGGCACGTGTAACCGGGTGCTATGCAAGCGCTTTCACTGTATTTTGTATTACACAGATTATCAGAACATCTCCGGCTCGAATAGTGCTAATGTTGCTGAATATTTCAATATATTTAAATGTGGAATAGAGAATTTATATTAACGGTAAAAACAAAAGTGACGTAGTAATTCAGTGAATGGGATTGAATTGATGAATGGATTCGAAGAATGAATCACTGAGAATCATGGTTGAGACGGTCTGCAATGTTGTTGTTAAATGTTGTGAATATTGTGGTTATAAGTTTATCTTAAACTAACAGAACGCCCTAGTAACTGAAATTTTTCGAAGATTTTGCCTGTCACTCGTTTATACATAAAAATGGGGTATTATTAATGTGTAAAAAAATGTTTGTAATGTAACTTCGAATATTTCCTTCCACATATATGTGGACTCACAAACTTTACCTATTTATAATGTTATAGTATAAACATAAATAAATAATATACCTAAAGGGTCAGAGTTTAGCGTTCTGAAGGTACAAACTCCTCCAGCATTCAGTTTAAATTCTCAGAGCAAGTTCACTCGTAAAATAACTTACAATTCAGTGATGTATCCATATGATGATCCATTTATACGTAACTCCGTATAAATACAAATATTATTTGCCAGGCCATATATGGTAATTGTTCCAATATAAATTGGCACAATTATAAAGTAATTACTTATCAATATTTACCACTAAGCATGTTACGTGCATGTGAAAATTGTATTCGGCCGCGTGGCAAAAAAAGTCAGCAATAAAAATGTTATCGATTCTTTTCTATCCTCAGTTAGACGACGCTTTAATGTTCAACTTTTTCTTTAATTTGGCTGTCATTTGGTCGCATTTACAATATTATAGATTGCAATCAGTCCGCTAACCAGAACGTCTCTCCTATGAAAATTTCAGCGGACAGATGCATTTTTCATAAGTCTGCGAATATTATAAAATTTAGAAGAAAAATTCACCTGCAAGTCAAGGATATCAAACGAGGTATTATTACATCTTGTTACAGCGTCTGCAAAGCCAAGCATGTCTGTAACGCATTACATTTCTGAAGCTATTATCGGAACTACATAAGTGTTAAAAGAATCCGTCAAGCTACTTATAAACATTGCTATTAGCTGAGATTGCTTCGTGTGAACATGATACAGACAATTTTGTTCATAACGATTCTACTAAAATTCAAATTTAGAATCTTTTTATTTAATCATGCAGTTCATAATAATAATCATATTGTCATTAAACCTCTATATATAACGACGGAATATTCATCGCGTCTCGAATATCACTTTTGAAACTTCGAATATTTTTAAATTTCGAATATTTTTTCTCGAGATGTAAACGGCCGACATTGTTATTTCACGACCTGTAATATTTTATCACTATTGCGTTCCTCTTTACGGCCGCGTCCCATCCGGGAAACCGTTAAACTTTATATCTCTCCGTTACAACCTTCTAATCCAGGGTGAGGTCCTTCCAGTTAGATATAATTGCTTTACATAAAATACGCCTATTGTAAACTCCGCATAATGAATGCATTAAGTACTTCTTTGTAAGAAGAAACTTAATGTGATTCTACATGGAAGAAAGACGGCCTTTAATTCATCGTCATCTTATTCCTCTGAAAAGGCCCAACATTCAATAGCTTCACTGATTTTCAGTGTGGCCCTGGCGTGACGGTCAAACCATCCCAAACTTATCTATCTCTCTCTCTCTCTCTATAATTCATCATTACGCAGTTGAACAGCTCTACTTCTTGACTAGCAACGCGTCTGATATTGCTATTGTTGCAAATAACAACGAACGGAGCTAAATATCATAAGAAATTCCATTTCATTCAAGCCACATATTAAAATTTTATTGTTTTTGTTGACAACCCCCTATCCTAGTTGGTAGCGGATCCTACATGCGAAGCGAAAGGGTACGGTTTCCGGCGAGGGTAGACGTTTGTGTGATAGATAAATGTTTGTTCTCGGGTCGTGGGTGTTTGTGATGCATAATTTGTTTGTCCAGGCAACGGCAACATAGGGAATCCTAGCGCGGGCGTTGAATGTTTAAACATTCATTTGTTTAATAGTACCCCATCCCGCCTTCGCACGGTTTTAATTAATATTAAAAAAATATATAATAGTCTATTTCTCTCAGTTATAACATCGCACTCACATACAAACTCACAGACATTGCCTTTTTATTATGAATTTTCTCATAAGAATGAGATGGTCTTTTCACGTCTTCAGCCTTCAGCCTATTTTATCTACACAAAAAATCATACCATAACGAGTTTTCGTTGCACTATGAAAGGACAAACAGACTAACACATTTTTCAATTTATGATATTCATTATGAATGGTGCTATTTACCTATCGAACAGTAAAGTACAACAAAAACTGTTTAGGCAAATTTAATTATTCAGTTTGATTTGTTCGACACCAGGTAGCACTGTTACCAAATTAATTATCCTTATTACAATCAAATAACTAGGTTCTTATTACTTATTAGGATTAGCGCCATCTATGACATTAGTTGTGTACTATTTGAAATTAATATGGCAAATTAATCCCGAGATAGTAAACAATACAATAGAGCCATCTGTAAAATAATTCGTGCATTATTGAAAGAGAATGCGGCAAATTAATCCCGTGCTACTAAACATACACAACTAAGCGCTAATTAGAAAGAAAACAATGTTTATTTTACAACAATAATCCTTAAAATCACAAGAGAATATGTGAAAAGAGTTCACATAAAACCACACACTTTGGTTTGGAAACTGTTCTGATAATGACCACTAATACTTACTAGCAGTCGTAATCTACACTTATAATCCTAACGTCGACAATCCTCTTACTAACAAATAACAACAAATCGATATTCTTTTTACTGGTTAATTATCACTTGCTTCGGTGAAGGAAAACATCGTGAGGAAACCTGCACACCTGAGAGTTCACCATAATGTTCTC
>DWPA01001925.1:0-17025 GCA_018251375.1 Calpodes ethlius
ATTTGTCATAATTTTTTTTTGTAAATATATGTGTTTAATAAACATGTATATTATCATTGTTACATACAAGGAGTATGAATTTAACCAGTTTTTATTTTTAAATTTAATGCCCTTGTGTTAAATTTTATGCCTTCAATTTAAATAAAATAAAAAGTTTCATATGATCTTTTCTCAGCTTTCTGAGTCTTGTAGTGACTCAAATCATTGGGCTACATCCAAAGACTATGATAACAATAGAAAACCTACTTTAACACCTCACAATATATCTTAACTGAACTCAGGTGAAAATGTGTGGTTGGTCACTAACTTATAGAAACTAAAAAACACTGAAAGTTCTGATAAAGTATCCATGAGGTTTATGAATGAAAAAAGCTGTATGTATGTATGTGTGTATGTAATGTAATAATAGCTAGGTGTTGAAAATAAAATAAGGCAACAACAGTCATTTGGTATGGTGTATCCAAGAAGTTTTTGTCAGTAAACAACGAAACAGACTTAATATAATTTTGTTTTTCATTTTATATTGTTTTATGCAGTGTGAAACAAAACACTGGTTAATGCATGATATACACACAAAAACAAGTAATAAATTTAAAAAGAAAAAAGGATGACTTTCAAATATGACCTGTATTATGTAGATAGTGTCAGAATAAAAATTTATTCAAATTCTCTTCGAGCTTGATGACTTCCAAGCTGAATAAATTTATTGTAATTTGTATTGTGTACATCTTAATTGTTATCAAACGCAGGTGTTTAATATTTTGTTAGAATGTATTTTAATACCAATACGTATATTAATATAAATACATATGAATGCCTGGTAATGATTATTTTTTTTTATAAATATTATTATTAGTATTAGGTAGGTACCGACAATAAGCCATGCGAAGTTTCGAATATATAATTAAATTATACTTACTACTTTCCTTATACATATTAAGAAAGGATTTGACAAACATTTAACTTGATCATGGAATTAGAATCTAATACATAACAAGTTTGTAACTGTAAATGTTACATCTTTTTGTGAAGTAGATCAAGCCAAATCTCTAGCTATGTACCATCCCTAACTCTTCTGATTTACTTTATTTTATTTTATTAGTTATCGTAGCAGATGTTTTTCACAATCTAAATGTAATTTAAAATAGGTACATACCTATATGTATTTCGTAATAGTACAATAATAGGAATGCATTTGTATTATAAACAGTGTTACTTTCTTATATCTAGAAAAAAATCCCATATCCATATAACTGAGGATGCCTACTACACAGACCCTTCTCGCTTTTGCAAACGAAAAACCAAATTATGTCTGAAGTCAAATAATATATAATACAATTTAGTCGAGTTTAACCTCACGAAGAACAAGTTTGTGCGTTTACCACTAAGAAAAGTCCATTTAGCGCCACAATTCAACGCTACCGAAGCAGAAGTGTTAGAATTCTTGGAGTTGAAATCTCGATTGATGCAGTAGGTATCAGAGTTATTTGTAAGCAAAGGCAGTTGCACTCGAAAAAGCTTAGCGTCCTAAATGCTACGAAGCAGTGCTTCACCATGAAGCCTTTGTTAATGCTTTTACAGTCCAAGTCTATCTTCCCATGAAGCACTGATTTCATGGGGAGCTTTACTTGTGCTTTTCAGTCAAATTTATACTTTAAAGCCCGAGGTTATTCTCCATTGTTACGACGAGTTCATAGTATTCTCTCGCTGTACGCTACGGTGTACGTTGGCCTGTTTCGTCAAAGATTTTCGTATGTGATGTTAAGTACGCAACAATATAATTTTTGTACAACGTTACGTAAACCACGAAATAGAAGTCCTATTTTTTAAACGTTTATTTAAGGAAAAAATCATTGCCTCAGTGAAACTTGTGAATATGTTAGTTAAATATATGAAAAGCTTTATATTTTACGTAAGAATTTATTTTTTTGTTCGTTTTATGTTAAATTTGCCTTTGTCACGAAAGTATAGTAATTACTTGACGACCCAAACTTCTGAATGATTACAGAAAAAAATCTTGTACTAGAATGTCGCCTAACAGCTTGATTGAACCAACTTCGAATGCAATCAGTGGTCAGCAATCAACAGTTCAGTGACAGTTGCTACACATTTGACTATTATATTATACTATTTACATTTTTATCGTTAGATATAAATAGCAGTCGATGAGCCACATCGAATAGCTTAGGACAGCATAAGAAATTTCAAGACTTAGGTTAGCAACCAATTTCCTCTGACTGAAGGTGACTGTGTAATATATTACTGATCTCTTTAGTTAAACAATTAGGAATCAGCAGCTTGCTAGTGGAATGGAGACGATGTTATTATAGGTTTTATTATAAGTTTTTACAGGATATACAGATTTAGCTGATTGACAGGATAAAAATGACACCAAGTTGAATCAATTCCACCGGGTATTAAATTGAATCATGTATTTCAAGTAGTACCTACACATGTCAGTGTACGTGAATAGTTTATGCGGTACTGTAGGCGGAAAAACAGAAAATCTAAATATATTGTAATTACCGTATGGAATTGCTTTGGATATGTTTACAAATTTTATTTTATACTGTAATTCAAAACTTGTCATTTTTACTCACTCATTTACTTGTTTACTCGTAGTATTGGTTTATAAAGCTTTTGAATCCTAACAAATGCGGTTAAAATGTTCCGAAAGAAAACCAAAGTTTTAGAAAAACCAAAGTCGAAAGTTTTAGAACGGGCTGGTGGTATAACAACGTTAGTCAGCTTTGGATCAAGAGCAGCGGAGTTAATTGTAAAGGAAGCTCTTAATTCCACTTAACGTGGTTATGTAACTGTCGAGATGTGCATGATGTTTGTTATAATTGTCCTAATTCAGATAAACGAATTACGTTTCCTATTTCTTGCGACCTACATATCTTCCCAACAGCATTTGAACTATTAAGAGTAATCTTGCTTATTTAACTTTTACAGTAACGATTACATATACCAACGTGAGATATATACCAGCAATCTCCTCGACTATGTAATTTAAAGTACTTAAGATTTATAAGATAGTCTGATGATAAGAAAGGAAGTTTTATATGTTATATTATACACGTCATTAAATCCATACGCGCAATGAACTTCCGTTCCATTCAGTATTACTGTCGAGGCGTCTAATTATTCCTAAGTACTATCCTATTTGTTTGTTTATGCAGGCTACAAAAAGGTATCAAAAGACTTGATTCTTAAAGCGATGCGTACTTAGGAATTAATTAAGACGCAGCGGCTTTATTACAGCTATAATAATATTTAAGATAATCTCGTATCTAATAATTTCAACATAATTTTTGCATTCTGTCCAACTTGATTACTGGCCTGCTAATGTACTTTTATGCTCAACTTTTATCATTAAAACAGCCGCTAATGTAACCGTTATATCCATAATGATGCATTTTAAATACATAAAATATTGCTAGATTTCAAGATTTAGGCATATAATGCATTTCATTACAAAACTTGAATACACATGGTGTTCAAGAGTGAATAGATTTTAATAATTTAATGCGGTTTACGAAGCATATATTGCCACTTAAAGTTAGGTGGGATTTAAGTGACATTAACTTTTAATGTATATAATAATATAACTAATTTTGATTATAGGAGTTTGATAACTCACTTGCTTTATAGAAGTAGTCAATAATTTATCCTTTCAATGATTCCAGCGGGCGAGAGCAGTAAGTCGTACATGTGTATGGACTCCCCGCCCAACGGGTTGGAGACGTCGCAGCAGGCGGGCGAGAGCGCGGCCGACGAGGAGCGCGGCTCCTCGCTTAACATGTTCCTGGAAGAGAGCCTGCCGCCGTCGCCGCCGCCCCCGCCCCAGAGCAATATGGTGCTGAGGAAACGGATACATCGTATTAAGCAAGGGATGAAAAAGTAAGACTGGAACATTTTCTGTATACATTTTCTTAACTGTCTTTGGTGGAAATAATGTAACGGAAGACAATAGCATACATTACTTTTTTATAGGTTAGGTTAGGTTATTTTTTGAATATGTATATATTTTTCATATCGAATTACATTTGGCGTAAGGAACTTCATTTCAGTTTTGCATCGTAGCTGACATACTCATATATTATTTAAGCAAACCTCCCACGCACGACGACGAAATTACACGAGGTTCTTGATGGTAAAAAGTCAGCGACGTCCATATGTCCATCAATAATAACAATCAGCGTCATGGCCTCATCATTCAATAGACTGCAACACGAGCAAGAGAGTTTATCTTTGAGTCCACTGTAAGGCACAAATTAGATGAGTATGTGACTAAAGTGATGTGTCAATATCAAGGGTTTTGTAAAGGCTATATTTTGGTCTTTAATATTCAGTTGCTATGATGATAATACTATTATATTCATATTTTCATCTAATGTTATGACACATTTATATGTTAATACATATATGTGAAAAAATATGTGACATCTCGATAAGCTTCAGAAAAGGTCCTATATATTTAATTACCATGGAATTTTGTCATAATATTAAGGGTTTCATCTCAGTGTAATATTATCACTTTTAGTAATTACTTATGCTGTAAAGCTAAATTTTTCATAAATGGTTTATGGAATTTAAGAGATTTTATGTTAAACATTTAAGGTACAACGATCAACTGTCGGCACTACGCAGCGATCTCCGCAGCTGTAAGCGCAAGACCGCGCTCCAACAGAAGCAGATTGCGGAGCAGCAGAAACAGATAGCCGAGCAACAGAAGCAGACTTTAGAATACGCAAACCGATTAGATGACTATGACAAAAAGAATGAGGAGACCAGCAGAAAATTCCAGACTTTGCTGCAGGTCAATATCATGCTTCTTTTGAATCAGAAATATTTCAATTGTATATTATGGCAATTATTTCTCTGTTTTAAAGCTGGCACTGTAGTAGGCAAACCGATTTACTTGTCTTGGTCACGGCCAAGCCTATAAGTGTGACAAAGATCGACATTGTTTTGTTTTTATTACGAGTGTGAATTGTAAATCTATTTGTTTTCTGAAAATAAATTAGTTCTAGCAAACTTCAGAGAGGAATATCTGGTGAATATAATAGAAGTTTATTTATTCCCAGTTTTGCTTACAAGATTCTTAGTATTAAGTCTTTTTTTCTCATAGGTATTGTACCAGTGTTAAAATAATGTTTATCCAGCATGTTTGTAATATAATTTGGTAATATATATTTGTGCGTGGTCAACAGGAGCTGAACAAGTGCAAGACGGAGTTACAGTACTGGCGCTCACGTTCGCCGGCGGTGCCTCCGCTGTGCGCGGAGTGCGGCGCCGCGCTACTTGCTCAGGTTACTTTTATCATTACTAGCTGGTGTCCGCGAACTTTTACCCTTCTCCTTTCTTTTATAGGATAAATATTTTTTTTTTTCACTCCGACGGGGAGAGAGGCGGTGAATGCGCATGCATATCGACACGGCCACCCGTGTCGGTTATTTGGGACTCGCTAGAGAGCCTTACCCACTAAACACCGGCTGTATGGCATACGTCCTAAGACCTTTCACCATGGATATGAACGCGATTCCTGTTGGAGAGCCAGAACGCAAAAATCCTGTTATACTTAGCTTATTAAGTTATAAAACTAAATACCAAGGTGTAATGGTCCTTCATAGTAAATTCACTTCTAATTAAGGTTGCCAGGTTAAAACGCCAAAAAAATATGAACAGCTTTTAAATTTTTCTTTTTTAATAAAAGAAAAAGTCTTCTAAGATGGCTTACAGAAGGGATTATTCTCTAAAATATATTTCTATGTAATGTTTAAGTTGCTGCAAGTATTTTTAATCTATTTTATGGTTGTTACCAGTTCAACACTTGCGCAGGTCTTTCACTGTTTTTTTAAACAACCCAGCAATGCCATTATTCCCTGCGTCTCATGAACATCAGTGGCAAACATTTACCAGGACTGTTAGAGAGACTATAGTTAATTAGTAAATCCTGTTAGTACTGTGTTAATAACAATATCAATATTATTCGTTAGCATATTACTAATATGCTCATTCTGAGAAGTGTTAGTTTTGGTGCACATTTTGTGCCAAATCCATTACATGTGTAGTCTATGGTTTGAACGTGGCCATTTTCTAGTGGGCGGCTGGCAGCAGCGGGGAGGCGGGCGGCAGCGGCAGCAAACAGCCGGAGCCGGCGCCGGCGCCCGACAAGGAGCGCGAGCACCGCTCCGAGCCCAGCAGCGGCGAGGAGAGCGCCACGCCGCCCGCGCGCCGCCGTGCCTCCGCCGACGCCGCCGCCGCCCCCCAGCGCAAGAAGCGCCGCCTTACGCGCTTGCGCAAGCTCTAGCTCCACGACACACCACTTTGTTTACCGAGACGGATATTTTCATATTGGACCCCAGATGGCACGTCGGTCCTTCTGTGAACTCGTAGGCTCATGTCACTGCCGCGTATACGTCATAATGCGTTAATTAGTGCATCAACAATGACACTACGCAGATATGGCCATAATGTGCTAATATACACACCAATTAACTGAAAAACTAAATTTGTACAGAACTTTATTAATATAACCAAGGCTAAACTGTTCATGTTGGCACAGCCACTAACAATAACTTAACAATAACGTTAACGCAGTTGTAGCAATGACATCATGGTAATTTGGTCGTAGCATACTCATCGTCTGCTGCTGCCGGCGCTGTGTCGGATGCGATAGAATATTATTAAAAGGGTTCCAAAGACATGCTGACGTCTTCGCGTTTATGAAGGTCTGATGCTGGCGTTTGATCTGGCCTTTCCTACTGTAATAATACGTCTATCGTCTTATCTCCAGCATAATATCACCCGTGTGTCTTTATGCTATACAGCCTCGGCATGGCTAGATGAGTTCATTCGTTTGACGAGACGGTTTTATAAATTACTATATATTTTTTATTTAGTTAGACATGCAGTCCACATGGGTTTTAGAAATTTCATCTGTTACCAACCTCAAGTAGAGCTTAGTCTATTAGAGATAGATCACAGATGTTTTGCTAGTCCTAAGGGCTGAGAATGGTTAATTTGTTAACAATGATAAACTTAACAAGTTTGCTTGAAGCAACTTGCTTCACGTCAGTATTTGCACATGTATTGGACGGAAGCCTGTACATCAGTAATTATCTGCAAAAGCCTACTTGCACAGTGCTAGTTTGGAATTATATTATTATTGACGGCGAATACAATTGAGAAGGATGGAATAAATTAGTTTTTCATATTAAGCCAAAGCATGTCATTGCTAACACTTATCAGACTGGCAATCTTGGGTATAAGAAACTGCTCAAGCTATGAGTTACATTTAAGCCCTTACGTTAATCTCCTCGCCCTTGATCAAGCCAGGTATAGTTTTTTCGAGACAATGTTTAATATTCAATTACTCTAATGGCCAGATTTATTTTATCCCTCACCTCCTCAGTCCTGAACAAAAGAAGTTAAAATGGCTCAATCCAATTCCTGTTGAGGGCCTTATATAGTTTAAGTTTTCTGAACATGATGTGTACGACGGAACTTGTCTGACGTAAAACTACACTATGAACAGTCATATCCAGTCTATGAGATGTAACTCAACAATCATTGGCACTGTTCTGAATGGTCTGGTTGATACTTGTACTTTCTATTTTTTATCATATCAAATGTTTTTACGCGGTGGATAAAATTTATTAATTTGGTAATCCAGACAGTCCTAACAAATATTTACAAATTTCACGTCAAATATAAATTGAATGGCATGAGTGTAGGATGCACATTCTGCAATAGGATTATTATTTTTTTAATTTAAACCTAATAAAACTTAGTTATATTTATGTTAGATTGGCGATACTATTCTTACGTTACACAACATGTTTTTGTGAAATTTTAATTTCGAAGTTGAATATCGGCCATCGTTATATACACCGATGAGAATTTTTTTTTAATCTCGTACAAGGTTCTCTCGTATACAATATTGTCGAGTCATCAAATTCATATTACATTTCGTCTTTCATGTACATTTTATTCAGTTTGCAATTAGCTAAAATCAGCGTCACGCGTACTCATAATAATCTAAGATTTTTTCTGTGATTATTTATTATTTTATTCAATCGTATATAAAAAGAGTATGTATACATGTTATTTATTCTCTTTTTCTGGTGTCGGCGTTTAATAATATATATATAATATATATCTGTAAGTTCTGATTTTTCCACGTCTGAAATTTTCCAAATTATTATCTGCCCGTCCATATTCTTGTTTGTGTAAATTCTAATTGCCTCAGTTTCCTAATTATAGATAGTAAAAATTAGGTATTTTCCAAACAGTACACTTAGATAGATTAGTACAGGGATTACCACCATAGCCAAATTATTTCAAATATCTTGCCCTGGGTTTTTGTTTGCTGTTGTCGAATTTTTCATCTCGTACAAATTTGTGCACGCTTTTGCGCCTTGGTTAGTTTCTTTTTTCATTCATCAATGACATTTGTTACTAAAATATTAGTGATTATTATCCATTAATATTAGTTACATTTCTCCGATTATCTGTATTAGGACATGAATCCATCTCAGCTTATCTCTTTAAATGTACTTTCTCGTACACAAAAAATCGAAATGGGATTATCTATAATTTAATAATAACAAAGTGGGAAAATTTGAATTATACACCTTCTTTCTTCATTACAGTCAAAATTAATGTCAGTATTGTTTATTGCATTCGTACAGTAAAGTCACAGTCGTTATCGTACAGGTGGTAGCTTGTCTCACAGTTCTTGCTGTTTTTAAGTGTAAGGCTGAGATCTAAAGAGCCTAACAGTAGGATTAATGCATAAAGCGAGGACAGGCAATTGAATTAATTTTATTGGCGCACTGCATTGCATATTTCTTGTGGAATTTTAGCCTTACACTTGTATATATTAATTCAATGTATTGTGCGATGTCGTTTGATTTGCGGAAAATTTGTTAGATTTTGATATCTGGTTCTATTCGACGAACAATTCATTGATTATTATTTGGTTTAGACTCAAAACCATGCTCGACGTATATTTAAAACTTTAAAGTAACACTTCATTTCATCACTCATATTACCTCATAATTTATTATAAATATTGCGTTAAACAAGGCAACGTGGATACTATACTTTTTGATACGATTTCCAACTGCTCTGATAAATAAAGCTCATAAATATATATCACTTATTTTAATATCGGTGCAGTGTTCATATACCAAATGTAATTTATATAACAAATTATAGATGAAGTAGATTATTTAACGGCTGTTCAGAAACAATGATGACACTATCATAATACAATGATCAAACCAATTGATTTCTATACTTCACAGCCTAGACACTTATGAAAGGATTTTAGAGAATTACGTTTAAGAATATCCAATAATTTATTCTCACTCCACATGTCAGGGAAGATGCAATACGATATTTTAAAAACTATAGCGAAAATTAACTTCATTTTACATTTAACATGCTTTTTTGTATTGGTATATGCTAATGGTTTTAAATAATGACTTGCATTACTTAATTTGTTTGTGGTTAGGATTAACGAAAGCGTCGGATACAGTTATATCATGTTAGTTCACAGTTTGTTCCGAAGCCGATCGTTTTCGCCTGAGAGAACTAGTTCTAAATATAATAAAATAAGGGAAAATATCGGCATTTCAGAAGTTAAGCCGGACAGATACGGTTTTCGGTTGGAAAAGTTCTTTGTTTATAGTTTGGCAACCTAAACTGTTTTAAGTCAATATACTGATAACACTAATCATTATTGCTTCCCATTTTTCTGGAGTCTAATCAGTGTTAGATCTAATTAGCTATTACTCGAAAACTTGTTAAAATGTCGCACGTTCACAGTTTGATAATGATCCTATAAAGTTGTACTCAGTACTACTACACAAGGGTGCATGTTTCTGTGTCTGAGAGGGTTGACTTTAAGCAAATTGTCAAGATAAGTCAAGCCTTTGGCACTCGATAAAGATTTACTTCAAAAAGTCTTGTAAATTAGTTGGCAGGTCTGTTATATTCTGTGAATATAAAAAGAAACATCTAAATCTTTTATTTTGTTTGAGAAACGTCGTTATCGAAAGAAATGGAGAATTGTGATGACTGAGAATGTATGAATTGTTAATATTTTAAATTATTTCACTTTAAAACTGACCATCTCTAGTTTTAAATATTAACACCAGCAATGTAAAATTACGAAAGACAGCATGATATAACTACAATTGATACCGAAGTCTCGCATAGAATAGAATAATTTTAGTTTACGTTTTACAGCCCTAGCGAAAGTTTAATTTGTAGGTAAGATTTAAACTATTGTGAATAGAGGTGAGGGTTAGTATGTTTTATTTGTAAATATTATAAAAGAAAATCTCTCGTGTAATGTACAAATGAATATATTAATGATTATATTACGATATACAACGGTGTAAAATGTTAATATTGTGACATGGTGTAACACTGTAGTTGCTGCATAACTCTCCGTACATTACGTGTTACTGCTGATCATGTCATATCAGTACATATCAACCATCAGTTGCAGGTTACCCAAAATGTAAATTATGATTGTATTATCTATTATATACGCACAATACATACATTTTATTTAATTAAATTATTTCACGACGTAGGTTTGTGGTGATTTTACGTTTCATTAGACCTAGGTTAAAGGTCTCATTTTGATAAAATGATAAAATTGTTACTTATTTGTTTACATGGATCATCAAATTGCTGAAATATAAAGATGTTTCCATTATTATATTTAAATGAGGTTACGCTTTTTAACAGTTTTCCGTTTGCGACGTGGAGGACATTAAAAGTTATAATTGATTGAGCAGGAAATGTTGATCGCTTCATGCGATAAATTTGCATTAATTGGGCAAGGTTTTGATTCCGCATTCAATTATAATATTTTTGCTGCTGCTATTTATTAAGACTACATTTCTTTATTAAAAATGTGTTGTAAAATTAATTTTGGAAACCCATTGGTATATCTAATATAAATATTCGACACGTATATATATAATTGGAACAATGAGTGCTAACTATGACATAATATTGCCTTTACTTTTTATACAAAAATATTGAGCTACCATAATTGCTGATACGAGACTGAAAATCTGCAGTTTTATTTTATGGTTATGAGAAGCTCAATTGTTGATGTTATACCAAATACATTGTTCAGCGTTGTGAAAGGTCAGATATTTTTATTAATTATACAAACAATAAGAAAGAATCTTATTTGATATTAGTTACCATTATGGTCAGCCAGGCCTTATAGCGACACAGTTGACTTACATCCGATTATCCTATTACCGTTCAATCTTTACTGCATGAATATCGAATCAAGATAAGTATAGCCCCTATACTTTTGCGTATGTGAAGCTTCCGGTAAAAGAGATTGTGGAAGAACATGCTGAGACATTTGCAGTGAAAATGCATCGTTAATAAATGGTGTTGAACTCGAGCAAAGTGATCTGATAACTTTGGCGTGTTATATTTTTGTATATAGATCTATATTGTACATAGTGTATGCTGTGTGTAGAACTGTAGATTGTTACACATTGTTAGCATCCTAAGGCCAAATATCATTATGAAATAAAGAACACATTTATTAATATGTAATACAATAACAAACATGATCCCTATCTGTTGGAATTTAGAAATGTAACAAGTGATATGTGTAATTTAATGAAAATAAATCAATGAGGTATTCAACATACCCATTTGCTTGTGGTGCAATTGTGTAATATATGACTGTAAATTAAATTAACGAATATTAGCTTATTGCTATTAATGTCTTCAATTTGATATAGAAAGTTATCGGAATCGTGAACTTATTATATTGGCGTATAGACGAAATAGTAATCTTAAACTTGCAAATAGTACATACTAGTGTTATACTGGCTAATGAAGAAGGTAGAACATTTCTAATTGACCGTTTGTGTCGAAAATCTCTTTACCTAAAATATTTTACAGCTTAAGGGACTATGCACAAGAATTTTGTAAACGAGTTGACAATTCGTCTTCAGCATTTTTTCAGGTGATGTACCCTTGTATGAATACAAATAGAGATAAAACTCATCGATCGCCTCGAGGAAAGTGGTCGGAGGAGGAACACAGTTATAATATTTGTTTATTGTTTCTTCCACTACTTTTCCTACCGCTTCGTTTTAAAAACAGCACTAAGGCTTGTACAAGCATTGTCCAAAGGTCACACCTTGCCGAATGAATTGCGATTACATTCTAATCGCGTTCTACTCGTGTCAAAAAACGTGCATAGTTCCCAGGTTACATGTAACTACATTTAAGGCATATAATTATGAGAGACTTTAATTTATTGAGTTGTATAAAGTTATTAAAATTAATTATATTCAATCCGGTTGCTTATAAGTTCATAAATCTCTGATTAAAACAAATTAATTCATAACCAGTTTTGTACTACTGCCAGGTATATGTAAAAAAATCTGAATAACAGTTAGGAGTCTGGTTTCGTAGGCGGCTCAAATTGTAACAGCTTGGGTCAAAAGACAAATGGCCTGAGTAACTAAATTACGTAAACACAAAATTGGTCAAGCGTTGGAAACTCCCAAAACAGTTGCTCACGTCCATATAGGGAACGGTTACAAATTATCATCCGTGACCAGTCTGCACTATCGTCGACCGCTCGGGCTATAAAAATGCATATCGCGTTGAAATCTTATATGATACAGTAGATGTCAAGTCTGCATAGCTTTAAAATAATTATACAATTTCGATTTTTTTCAATAGTCACGTACTGACTCTATATTTGTATATAGTAAGTTTACGATTCTGGACTTATTCTAGTGTCTACAAGACGCTTAGAATGTATTAATATCTTAAGTTTGTAACACTGTGCTCTTATACACTTATTGTTTATTTCAGTTATTATATATAACATTTTATAAGACCTTTGTCTGGTCTGTAGCTTGAAATAATTGGACGAATTAGAATGAATAAGAGTCACAATGATATAAAATTAGTTTTTGCAATTTGTGAGCTTATTGAAAACGCTTGCTGAGCCACATTTGAGTGTTTGCTTCTTATACATTGACAAGATTCGAGGTTATATTGATTTATTGATACTACTTGTAACATTTATTAATTCCTATGATTAATAACGCGGTCTATATATTTTGTTTAATTGATTGTCAAAAGCGAATCTTACAAATGAGTAACATTTTTAGCCAATTACGTTAGTTGTGTTATGTAAATAAAAACAATAGAAGGGGACTGTCGTGTGTGGTATTTTATACTTAGTCGGACAGACGTTTATTTCATTTCACGTGTACAAAGATATTTAATGTCTAATGTTTTGTTGTCTTAGGTTTAATTCGGATCCACAGTAGGCTAAGGTAGGGATGTACATGCGCGCGCGCACACAACGAATTTATTCAGAAAGCACACGTGTTGACGTTATTCATGTACCTGTCGGTCCGAATTAGCCCTTCCATTTTTAATTTTATGTTTTGCTATATTTTAGTTTGTAATTCTAATGTAAAATACCATCATATATACGATTGGATCATTTGTATGTGTATAATTTATAAATTTTAAACAATGCATTGTAGAGTCTTAATAACGTCGGTGTTAATTATATTTAATATTAGGGATCTACCATTGTTTAAAGAATATCGTGCCTAAATCAATTTAGTACTTAATTACTGCTGCACCCGAAAATGAAACTTCAAAAGCTAATGAACATTGTAAACTACTTTACAATTGTGCAATATGTGAATTATATCCATTGAATGGTGTTTATTTTGGCGAATTCTTTGTGTGTATTAACAACACGAATAGGGCTGTAAATTATTAAGGTTAAATAGTTGAGTTAGTATACCAACTCCATTGAAGTGCATAAAAAGCATAATGGGAAAATGGGAATCGGAGCACATATGCTCCGGGCAACCTGTACAACCAGCAAGACTGTCAATTGCTGTAGATATCCTTTTATGATAGTTATATGATATAGTATTTTTATTAGACAAAAATACAATAAATGTGTGAAGTCCATATTTTTTTTTTACATTTCCTGTCTCCAATACAAATAGGTTGTAGATTTAGGTGATCTATCCAGTCTTCAGCAACGAATGGTTTCGAATCCCCACTGAAATGACAAATTTGATTATTATGACACTAGTAACCAGCGAAGTACAATCAAGCGAAAAGGACTTTAAAAAGTGTATGATAATATCAGAACTAAAAAAAAAATAAGTGTGAACAATTTGACAAAGTAATTTTATAATTTAAATTTCTACATAAATATAGTTAATTGGAATAATCAAATTTTTGTGTAAGTCTGATTTATTATTAATATTCTACGCTCTGGTGGGTGGAAAGTGGTCATCGTCTCTCATTTGTAACCGCGACGAAATACTACCTTAGTAAGTATACTTGAAATGTTACCGAAGGGAAGAATAAGAGGGAGTTTTTTCCTCGCTTTTCGATCAACGACCAAAATGCGTATAAAATATTGTATAACTAGTCTGTCAGACTAACCATCTACTTCAGAAACTATGAGGTCTCAAGAGTGATATAGAAAGAGATTTTTTGTATTTCCATCGGCTCCACTCTATTTTAAACAAATACAAAGATGGCAAAAAGAACAATTGATCTTTTCTCTCTACCTCACTATGATAGTCTTGTTACGAATAGGAGGGTTAATACTTTACCACCGTGCAAGTAAAGATTAAAGTAGGTTCTACAGAGTCAAGCGACCTTTATCTGAAAGGACCTTTCATCAAGGTTTCTTCCATTGTACAGTTCAGAAGAGTGCATAACAAGCAGAAGGAGTTGGCTTGAACTCAATATAAAGATAGCACCTTACCTTTTTATTTTATTCTCTTCTGTTTCACGTATTTTCCTTAACTTCAAGTTAGACTGTTATTGTTGGCATAGAATAATGACGTTAAAAAGTATTGTAGTCATGCGTAAAGTGTAACCATTTTAAAGACTACTAAAATGTGACTATATATAGAAAAACAAATTTTCCCATTTCTTTGTACCATATTCCATTGTAAAAAAAACCGCATTCGCACACTAGAACGGCGATCGTAAGTATCCGATATTACCTCATACGTAAATATTTTTTACCTATGCTTTACATTAGACAATCGTGATAATATTAAGAAACAATTATTTAAACGCGTAATAAATTTAAGTCATCCATATAAAAAAAAATAACGTACAACCCTTAAAATCTTGAAATTGTTTAGAATTGCAGCTGCTACGACGCGCGGCGCAGCTATTTTCAAGCGTTACTTACAGCTGTTGTACATAAATTTTTAGATACTTATATATTTCATTCGCGTCTGTAAATTATTATAATTTTATTATTATAATAGTTATACTAATGAAAAAAATGTAAGTACGTGATGCTATATGCAACGTAAAAAAATCGGCTAAGTGCAAGTTGCGTTACGCCACGCGTAATATTCAAAAATATATTTGGTATATTCTCGGTACAAAAATTATTGCTATGATAAATATATTTTGTACCCATCTACGTAATCGATGCACACTAAAACATCTAAATTTCATAGATTTCATTTGCTTTAATGAAAAAGATAATTAAATATATCTTATTAACCTTGCCAATTGGCTCCATGACAATACAGTAATATGCTTTAGTGCAACTCATTAGCATTTTAGTCATCTAACAGATAGTAATTAAAACGTTATTTTTTGTATGGAATTACCTGACTGATAATGTTCTTGTACATCTAAAAGAGTAAAGAAGATACTAGTTTTATTTAAATTTAAAGCAACTAGTGTGATCCTTCAAATTAACTATAGTTACCTACCTACTACTAAATTTCATTACGTCATTTTTATAAAATCATTTCGAGAATATAAAATATCAAAGACTTGTTGGATTTTACGTGGGCTTCGCAGGGAGAATCTTTCGATTCTACATTTTATATCAATGAATTATCTAGTGATAGGTTACGGTTGTTCTAGATTGAAATAGAATTGAAATTCGAGTTCGACACTCACCTCTAATTTCCAAATAAAGTTATGTGCTTATTAGAAGTTTAATTATCATTTGCTACGGTGAAGAAAAACGTCGTGAGGAAACCTGCCCATCTGCGAGTTCTCCATAATGATCTCAAGGTTGTCTAGTGGAAGTCTACCTATCCAATTAAGAGTCTACGAATTATGCGTTGTGAACATCATGAGGAGATTACGGCGAGCATTGAACCAGCTTGTTAAATAACCTGGCTCTTCAAATTTCCAGAGGAATAAAAGTAGGTATGTTTAAAAATTTATTAGGACTCCTAATTATTTGCAATAGTTTTGTAGGGTTTTAACCGAGCAAAGCTCAGCGCCCTCCGACATGAAATATCTAACACCCTTACCCCATTCATTGGTCTGTAACTATACATAAAGATAAGTGGGCTTGAGCAAAAACGTTCTAACATATTTACAAAATTTTGAAATTAAATAGAAATCTTAAACTTGTTTTAATGACGTTACGGTCAGACGTAATGTTATCTACATAAAGACTTTCAAATTTGTTGATGAATTACTTTTATTTTTTATGTTAGCTACTTATTTACATAATCGTATTTCGTATCTTGCCTATTAAAAAAAAACCCTTATTCTTTTAATGTTGTTTTCGTGCTATAACACGGGAAAACATTACGACAAAACATATAACATTATTTTAAATCTTCTTTTGTCGTTGGAATCCTGAGTATTAATGTGAAATATCTTCATAGTTATAAAACTATTAACATTCTTTCTGGTTTCTGAGTATCTAACCCCTGCCATAATGTGTTAATTAAGTGGCTTTTAGATATTTCCGATTTTTAAGATTCCGTAGTCAAAACGTAACGTAATGGTTTACCTTATTTCATCACGGACTTCCATTAGATTCCGCAGCTTATCTAAGGGACCCTTACTACTAAAAAGTGGTCGTTATATAGGTAGCAAATACATACATATAATTTATTTACTACGCCGATAAGGTGGTAGAATAAAATAACTTTCAAAAGTTTTCCTTGCAAGTATGAACTA
>DWPA01001926.1:0-17021 GCA_018251375.1 Calpodes ethlius
TGACAGCATCATCCACAATACTAGCGGTCTAAATTCGTAATACGAAAAATGAAACATCTAAGCTAGTCTCAATGAATATAGCATTCTGAATTCCTAATCAGAAACCGTATTATTCGCGGCCAGGCTTATGTTGTAAATTGTTAATATCTTCTAAAGATTACCTATAAGCTACTAATAAATCGTGGAATATAAATTATTTTTGGAAAAATCTTCGCAGTACTTCATTACTACTTGGTAAAATGCATGTAGGTATTTCGTATCACATTGTTTCAGCTATCCATACTTCCTTTTTATTTATCTTACACCAAACGATATTTCGGAGGAGTTCACTTTTTACCAACTAGCTTTTTGAAGTACTTATTAAAGTACTTTCTACATCCAAAATTGTTCGTGTCATAAAATTTATTTACAAGCACCAATTTATCACACGTTTAACTTATTCCTACTTGTTTGAAAGTTTTTTGTAATTTTGATTTGTTTATTCAATTATATTATAACGTTTATTTAAAGTTTAACTAAATTTATAACTATCCAATGGGAGAATGTGTGGAAGAAATAAGTTTTATTAATAAAACCCTGTCTATTTTCTGATAATAGTAAAATAGGTATGTGTAAAAAATCTAATACATTTCATATTTCTGTGCATAAATATGAAGCAGATTAGACAATGAATTCTAGCTAAGAAAGTTCTATTATACATCAAGTATCGCCTTTATATATAGAATAAAAAAAAGAAAAATGAGATAATAATATTCTTTTTTCAAAAAGTACACAATAGCGTCAATAAAACTACACGACAGTACCATAACGTAGGTAAAATGAAACGACTAATTACAGTGCCGATACAATCGGCGCGGTCACCGCTCTGACACATGGTTTGTTTGAGTTCTTACTGCCTGACCATTTAACTGATTTTATGGAAATATAACTGACGAAACACATTCAATCTTATAACTTATTTATATTTTCTTTGAATGTTTGATACTGGCCGCTGATATGAACGTGATTGAAAAATAAATTATAGCTAATAGTAAATATAAACAAGTGAGAATTTAAAAATAAAAAACAATATTCCACTGGAAAAATCTGTAATATCCAATTATTGACATAATCTCAATAATCTCAATCAGCATTGATTCATTAGTTTTAGAACTACGAAGCTGTAGACAGATTAACATATAAATCATTAAAATTCAGAACATTTTGCATCGAAAGTTAAAAAGCAGTTAAAACGTTAAATTCTAATCTAGGTATTAACAAAATCTCCATATTGAACTATCCCTCTATCCCACGGGAAAAGATCCATTTTACGGGATGAAAAGTATATTATCCAGGTAACAAACGATCCGTGTGGTAATATTCATCTCAATTCGTTCACGCTGCTTCTGCGTGACTGAATGACAAACATATACAAACATTTACATTCGTAATAAATGTTAGGAGCTTGAAGGTTCGAAGGAAATAAATAAATATACTTACAGGTAACACAACTTATAAATTAATCCAAAATAGTATTAAGGTTTTCGCTTTATTTTCTTACCTATTAAACTAATAAAATTGAAACAAAAAACTTTTATCGTTTTAATTGCAGGTTTTTTTTTTTTATAATAAGACTTCATAGAACCTTTTATGTACAACCTAACAAATGTGTAATTGTATATATGATATGTACTGTTTTTCCTTAATATCTACGTATGAATAATATTTTATTTATCTGGTCATAAATCATAATTCCCATGGTAATTCCATAAAACGAATGTTACAAAGGAAATATCTAATCGATCAGATCTATAAACGTAGCAAATATAATTGTTATTCTCAATGCAAATACTGCAAATGACTGGCCGTGTGTTTGGTTAGACGATAAACTTGTTTGACAACGAGGACAAAAGAAAATCAATACGAAAGTGTAAATAACATAAATTTCAATTCATTCCATTTTCAAATAACAACACTCTAGTTGCAATAACTACGAACATTTTTGGTTGGAAAAAGTTGATTAATTAACAAATAGTTCAATAATCATAACTTATGAACCATTAATTTAAATGTAACCTTTATACGCGGTGTTATTTGGTTCAGTAGGACTACTGATGTTTCATGTAATTGTTCTGAATTGTCATTTTAGATAGAGTTATGCTACATTACCGTTACTAAATTGAATTGTAATGCATGATCTATGGACATAGTGTATTAAAATTTTATCCATGAGCCCTAAAACTTTTATTAAAGTTAATTAAAAATCAAATTAGTCAAAATAATTGTCTATGATGACTATCATTTCAATTTGTATACTTTGATGTATTTGTTAATTATTTAACAAATCATATCTGTACATATAAATTCATTGCAACTTCAATGTAAGATCTACCCATGACGAATTCTCTTCCAATGTATCAATCATCGTAAGGTAAGCTTCAATCTAAGGATGTGGGTGCAAGATCTTTCTGTTTTCTTCTTTCTTGTTCTTCTTGACTGACAACGCTTCATTGACACCTTTGTTCACATTACTAATGCCTATGAGTTACTGGTTTCATCTGCACGTTTATCAAAAAATATATGGTATATATAAAAAAATATGGCAATGCATACTTTTAATTTTCTGCGCATGTCAACCTTACAAACGGAATGGCCATATCCGTACCGCTGCCTATTACACCTACTAACCGAGTAGGTACCGTCAGCAACAACACGTTCTGTCGCTTCGATGTGTTTTGCCTGTTACAATTTCGTGTTCATGGACACTTTTTGTATTTAATTTTGTGTATTGTGTTTTAAATTAATACATGAATTTATCGGCCTTCTAGCACCACATTAAAGAACATTAACACTTTAACGATACAATGAAACAATATGTTTTTCATACAAATAACAATATCATTATAGTTTTTATGCCACTACTTGCGCCGTAGCGTGTACTAACTCAGACTGGAATTGTTTACGGGTGCGACTAAACGGTACGGTTAATTATTCCTACGATACTATCGCGTTCGTGTAAAATAAAAATTGTTTCGTTTTGCTATTCAAATCGGTGCGCTGCTTAATAACGTATCATGCCGGGGAAACGAACAATAAATAATTGACTCAAACGTTATTCACTAACAAATACTTATATTTAACTGGTATTGAGAAAACCGTTATAACTAATATCCATTCTCGACGTGTTTTAGCCTTATCTACTTGATTTGTCTTAGTTCTCTTTCTCCACAGAATATAAAATGTGAAATCAAATGTCAGAAAATAAGTTTCATGCCACAGTATAGATATAAAATAACAAATTACTATCAAAATCTTAAACTGTTTTATTTTAATTAAATGACAATCCCGTGCAGTATCCCAGTCGTATTGCAATGGTTGTAACAGTGAGTCAGCATTGTCTCTAAATATATTATGAGGTTTAACCTAGCAGATCGCATAAAAAAGTATAATAGTTGCCATTTAACCTAGTGACCTTTATACCCTCAAGCGGACAGAGCTGGAGAGACTTAGCTGAGAAAACTATTTTGCGAAGAAAGAGGACTAGCTCAGCTTCTTTGAGAAGTAGGGGTTGCAAACATCTTAAGAGCATCGGTTGTTGGATAGCATCGGGGTCCACTTTACGACACGTCGACGTCACGCCAGGCATAAATTGCGTCGGGGTCACCAATTTATGAAAGGCACATTAAGGGGATTGTATTTGGAAGCTACGTGTTCCGATTGTTCGTGTTTCGAACTTATATATCTACAAGGACTAAGCGATTGATATAATACCAGACTTATTTCAATATTTTATTCTAACCACTTTGTGGGCGTGATTAATAGGTATCCTATACCAATGCTAATTTACTCTTTAAGCCAAACCGGATATGGATATTATAAAATTATAAGGATTCCGTGTTGAATACGAAACCGTGAAAATATTTAATAATATTTTTGCACTTTGCACTAGTATTGTGGAGAATCTTAACATGAGGAATCTTGACATTTGTCAAATCTCCACGACCACGAAGAATTTAATTTAGACCCCGGGCCAGTAAGAGACCTTTACCTCACAAATTACTTATATACTCCAATGTATCTATGTATATCAATACTTCATTATATTTAGTAAGTAACAATATTTTTCCGTTTCCCTTTATTTTACACTTATCTTTTACTTCAGATAAAAGAAGGTGCGACCAATGAACTAGCCAACAAACACGCTAGTAATCCTGTAAAGAATTTTATAATGAAAAGAAAGTTCACAACACAAAAGTCGTAATAAAATGCAGGTAGGTAAGTACTCTATATAACGTATTAGAAGTGTTTTTTTGGTATGTAGTTAGTCTGTGGCGGGCTACCAGTTACCGGTGAACGCTAACCGGCGCCAGTGACAGTGCAAGCGGTGGACAAAAGGTCTAAAACGGCTGGTAATGAGTAATTACGAGGCACGCGGCGGCGCGACCGGAAGCTATACAGATCTACACCGCACAGGGGCGACTGCTGACCATTGATTTAGTGCTAAACACTCTACGAATCGCTAAATATAAAAACAGGCACTGTTTCACGGCAACCTACGCTCCTTTTGTCCAGCCGTGGGAACAAATTAAAGCATTAATACAACATTGTATGTATCTGTTTGTACTCAATTACTATTTACTGAAATAATTCCGAATATAAGAAAGTACGTCATTGTTTATACCTACTTTCATTTTTATCTATCTATAAAAAATATGTAGCGACAGTTCAGTATTACTTAGATATCCATTTGGTACTTTATTTGCGATTACTGATAAATTACACCAAAAGCAAATTTTACTTTAATATCAAATTTTAAATGAATTTTATCAAAACTGCGGTTCGGAGTAGTGCTCCAATATTTCAGCTTTGATTTTGTGTGTAGTGTCAATGAAAAGTGTATAATACTCAATGCATATTGATGTCATTATATATGTGATAATATACTTTTGAATAACGTTACATACAAATGTACATTAAGATGACTTGAACTAAATACCTAGACATAGATATTTTCTTTTTATTATACTCTTTTTTTATCTAATAAAAAAGTTTATAACTGTAATTAACAAACCACTAACATGAAAACTAGCTATAACTTACAGTTAGAAAATATTCATAATTAATTCTAAGCGATATATTTAAAATTTTACATTAGATATTATAAACTCGATTAATTAATGTAAGCGGAAAATTATTAAAGAAGCAAACAAAATCCTAAAATTAAGTCAGACTTATCGATGTACTTATACACAGTTATTTTTAATTAAGTGCTTACGATTGTAGGAAATGGTTGGACGTACTTGGAAATAGTGAACCGGGTATTTATCGATCGGAAACCAAGATCCATATCCTAATTAGTTATACAAAAGTAGTCATTAATTGCTTCGGTGAATTGTACAGTTATATAAATTCCAGGAAGTCAGCTTAAATTGAGTGTATGAAATGCATGCAAAATTGTTTATGTAAATACTTTATATGTAAGTAGTATATATTACATGTGCCATTAATGAAACTGAACTTTGATGACGTGTCATATCTCGGAAGAATTTTATAAGTGTCATGTAGAAGAAGGAAGCGGCTGTGATATTATATTTCTGTTATTGAACACTTTAAATAGAACTAAAGTTTATTTATTTTATTATAAAAATATCACAAAACGATATCTTAAACGCAGAAGACAATCGCTAAGAGAGATAATGTTATAAGATAGATAACATATTAAATACAATAGTTAATGCTATTAGAAAGAAAGAAACCATTTTTTAGGTTGCTGGTTTGTGCAGATGAGCGACTTGATGATAAATAGTTTTCGCCGTTCAAGGGAGTTAGTAAGTCCACTGTACGACGACCAATAATGAAGAGAATAGGTCGAAAACAAAAACTACTGCCTCTCTTGCCCTCAGCCGAGATATAATGAGTAGTTTAGAAGCTGACTCGAGCAAGATTTTGGTTACAAGCCAAGCAAGCTTCAAAAAAGATAATAATGGTCTATTGGTTGAGTTCGGGTTGTCCTAGGCCGCCTAAATATGGATAAGATAAGGAGTTCATACATATATGAATGCTCATTGACTACCTATGGTCTGTAATGATAAACTTCCATTTGTGGCTATAATTGGTCACAACATTTGATAGCACCATATGAAAAACAAAAGAGTTCGGTTAAATTTTTTATCCAATAAGGTAGCCGTGAATTTTATAAACTGATAATTAGGCTGGTGACTGACTAAACGTTTTTAGGCTTATAACATATATTAATAATAAACATGGTTCCATTACAGATTTTTTCATGTAGGTATGTGAAAAGTGAAATTACGAAATTAAAAAGAAATTGTATGAAAAAAGAAACCTCCTATTAAAAGCGTATAATTTTCGACAGCAGACTAATCGGAACTGAATTTCAATACCAAGAAATGTGACGAACTTTATGAACGTATTCCGACAATTTATATTTATGAAAGTCGTGATGATTTTTTCTTTCCTGCTCGCACTAAGTTCACAAGACATCCGCGTTGAAAATGCCCGAATAACAGTGTTAAAGTGTTGCTCGTATTGATTACAGCCGCTTAGAATATACGCTTCAGTAAAAAAGATCCGTGACGGTCGTGATTAAGGAACGTTTAAACGCTGTTAATATTCATTGCGCAGCTCGTAGCGTGCTCAACAACTATTTGCCTTTTTATTGGACATTGAACATCTCACCGATAAATGCGCAACTGACGGAAAATATGCACCGATCATTATAAGGCATATCCGTCGATATATCGCAATTAATAACACACACACACTCCCGTAAAATGGTTCATTGTGTTGCTGACGTCGGTTATTTCTGACACATGCAATTAAGATAAGACAAACAACTAAGACTCAAGAACTAATATTTGCCGCATAAATTTTCTGCTACATAACACACACATACATTTTTCTTTCTACACAAATATGAATTATATATAGGAATTTAAATGTCTGCTTCCGACGGAGTAACCAATCAGTGATTAGCAAACAACTTTACTAATAGTAATAATAGCAATACCTAGTAAGAGAATACAGTTAAGTAATAAGTATATATGTTGCTTGTCTTAGTAAATGTGTAACTAAGTTCCGAATAAAATGTTGGTAGTTATTAGCTGTGTAGCTGATCCTGGCTTAAATAATCTCTCAGCCCCGACATAGGGATTCAGATGACTCGAATATCTTCAACGTTGCTTTCAACATTCAGAGAGCAGTGTGGTAGGGTGAATCTTCAGTAGAAAAGGTCTTATTTATATTTGTTATAAGACATTATAAGAAAAATATTCGTTCATGAATCTAACCTCTCCCAATAGTTTCAGATCCCTTCAATTGACAATAGATATAGACAAACTGTTATAAAGAGTGTCCATTCTTGCACGATAATAAGATTATTAACTGCCTGGCAAATGTAGTGGCTCAATTACAAACAAAAATATATACTACAAAGTGCGTGTAATGTAACATTTCAATAGTTGCGAGGCACGATAAGCATACCTTCTTAGTTATCGCTGTCACCGACTAAAAAACTTTGCAGAGGTATGGAAAACTGAAAATTCACCTTCAATATCATCGGGCAAAGGTAGCGATATAAGTAGGACGTTGAGTCGCTGTGCTCGATAAAACACGCAATAGTTTGTAGAGGCGATTCCAGAAAACGGTCGTTTTGCGATTAGATCAGCGAGCCGGCATGAGAGGGGCAGGAAGCGGGCAAGCAGGGGGTGCTGTTAATTGCCCCGTTTTGTGAACACGGCCGGTGGCGTGCTCCGTGGGTAATCAGCAACTGCTGACTGATTGCTTTTTAAATAGGTTTTATGCCCACAAAAATATTTCGTACGAAGTCAAGAAAAGAACGAAGGAAAGTTCGAACATTAGGACTGTGCAAACTTATCAGACTTATCGTGGCGTTGCGTTCTGTTGAAAGACCCTAATCGATGAAAGCGTCTACAAGTTTTTTGTCGACATTTGCGGGAATGGCGATCTCTCGTGTGGATGTCCTTACCTACATACGTCATTAAATTCCTATATTCAGTAATATCAGACTACCTATACTAATAACAAAATTATTTGTTATATCTAATTACTACTACATATTTACATCATCATTTAATGTGTAATGATTTTGGTTTTACAAATTGGAATATGGAAAACATGTATGAGTAGTACTTATACACAATCGCGGCACTAATTGAAAGTTTTAACCGTCTTATCTGCTGAGCAATCTTCCTGCATTTAATTACACTTTCGATATTGGTCTGGTTGCGATCGTGACGTCAAAATTGTATGGTAGATTTACAGCCGAGTCGTGGTACATAAGTCCCACCGCAATGGTGGAGTCAGACGATTACGTACATCTTGCAACTTAGTTGATGTTATAAGTTATATAGTCCGGAACTCGAGCAGCCTAGTTGCCGCCAGTGAAGTATAAGGCCAAAACTGCGTTAGGCATTACTTTTCTGTTAACTGTTTGCGGTCTCCGCCCGATAATTTTACTTTCAAAAAAACTAAATATGTGCGTGCTGTATTAATTAATGTGAGCGTATTGGTGGATTGGTTTTCTCTAACTTCAACACTGAATTCAAAACACATAGAAATCTTTTCACAGTTAATTTTGGATATAATTGTTGCCAACTACTTTCCGAGAAGGTATAAAAAACCTATCACTAAGCTATGTGTGAAATTAAATGTGATGTATTAAATGGTGCAAAATCGAGCGACCTCGTGTTGTACGGACTTGGTACTATGGTTTCTCGACCCAGCAGCGTGCGCCATGAGCAAGTAAAATAAGTGCACAAGCATGAAAGCTTGGGATTCGAGGTTGTATAGAATCCCTATACAAAATATGCAACGCAATTGACATAAGTCTGTTTTAAGATAACATCCTTGAATAACAAGAATTATGCAACGATACGAACTCATCAGGAGCGGTTTCACTAAAATATCAACAATGCATTACAAGTTATTCATCAAAAACAACCAAAGTCGACGGCACCATTCAGCATGATCATAAACCATAACTAAATACGGTTAAAATATCACTTATTGGCACAAAATACACCTTTCATAACGTCTTACCTACCTAATCACGTTAAAGAAGAATGCAAATACTTCTATCTGTGTTCTATACTACTTCAATTCACTTGTGACTTTAACGAATAATTTTATCAACCAAAAAAATATGTTATTATTTGCATTGCTTAATTGACCCGATCAATCGCCTAGTGTAGCTCAGGCCTTATAAATGGAGATAGCACACACAATTTAACATGCTCCTATTAGCGTAGTGCGAGCCGGTGGCGTGACTACACGGCGTTTTTACTCAGCTACAACGCTACTAGATTTAAGTGTTTGTTACAAGTCTTAACTGCCGAAACTAATGAACTAGACGGCTTTTTACAATATTACTCGTTTAATCTATAGCCTTAATCGGTATCCGTTGCGCTTGGTCGGATATTTATGTGTTTGCGTTTACTTTACGGCGGCTTCAGTGACAATTAGACAAAAAACAGCTCCACACACACATAAGCTCGCGTTGAAAATTAAGGCCATAAGCGGTAACTGTAGATACATAATGCTATTAAATTAATAATGATATTGTCATTAATTACTTAATAGGTACCTAATGATTGTCGTGACAGTTCGTGTGATCTTGAAACTTTTAATTGACTGGACCTTATATGGATTTTATATTGATTACTTGTTGATGGGTTATTTACTGGTGTTTTAAAACATTGCTAATTTGTTGTGATTCTATCATTTAGTGAGTTCATTATATATGGATATAATTCATATTATTAATGAATTACCAGGCCATTAAGATACGAGTTCCATTGCTTCCCTTATTTAACTCATTCATTATATTTTAATATTACGTCTGTATGAACGCCGGATGTTATAACGCACATTTTAATATAAAGAGGCTTAACATTTTGGTTTTGCGGTAACACGTGTTACGTAGGTGCTTAACTTGAATTCAAATTGTTCTACGGCTTCTCAAGGCATCAAGCACTTCGAAGAAATATAAAAGTGAGATTAAAGTGTATAACGTTATTATAATATGGTTTATACAATAGCGATTCCCCATTCGTTTTAAAATTTAAAATGTATAATTTGTAAAATAAAAGCTACGGTTGAAGCTTTTAAGTTGCACGATACTGCAAAGAATACATTTTTAAAAAAATCTTTTGTCTTCAATTTAACGTTTATTTATAATATGTCGAGTAAAAATCTTGTACATACTCGAAGTCAGTATAATTTGAAGCATGTACTCACAGTTATAAGTCCCTCTTATAACGCCTAGACGGTAAGTTTGTTAATATCACATTAGTGTAAAGTGAAGCAAGAAAATATGTGCATGTGGTAATTTCGTGTACTTACAATCGCCGACGCGTACACGTGTGTGAGTATATGTTATTTTTTATCAACGAAAATGAGAATTACCGGTAATTAAAGATGAGGAAAATGTTTTTTTACCATGTATAAATCAATTTTTATGTTACCAAGGTAGGCTAAAAGGCTTCCTTGATATGATTCCACATTATGTACGTCTATTGTAGTTTTAAGCTTTATAATTCTATCTCTACAGTACTGTTTGGTAAGTTATTGAATGAAAACGAATGCAAATTAATTGACAACATTTTAATTACAAAACACCACAAAATCTATTAGGCATAAAATGCCACATTCCGGATCGCTTAAGTACATTGCTGTATAGCTACAATAGTTTGTAGTACAATACTGTATGCCTAGACTTATGTTTAAAACTGTGTATTTAATACTAACAATACATACATTATAATATTATATTCATTTATACACATTTTATTTGCACAATGTCACGTCATTTTACATGATTAGTAATTTAACCAATATCTAATTGGTAGAGATTTTTTTCCTGTTTAATAAAAAAAAATATCAAGTTATCAGAAATAACAATTCATTTAGTTAAGAAGTCGAGTTTAATATTCATTCATAGCAGATTTCCTGTGAATATCAGCTATTAAATATTACCTTAAAAGCAAACGATTCTAAAAAGGCTTATAAAATCATCATTTTATAATGAAAATTTGCTATTAAGTATTAATCTTGTTCTTTGTTAGCAGTTTTCATATTTATTTGTACCCGTGCATCTTGTTTTTTGAGTACCATGTTATGTACAGAGATTATTTAGTGTTATGTTGGGTGTACAGTAAAGAATTTTTCATTACTTTTATATTTTGTGAAGTAATGACAGTCTAATTTTATTAGAATTTAAATGAAGTTAAAGTTCATTTATCATTTAATTTGATGAAAAATACGTCGTGTTAAAATCGTCATGTCCGGATTCCATGCCGTTCAATTGAATGCAAGTGTTCTCAATGCAATATATGGATTTTGCCAATCCGTAATCCCCGTACTCCACTGATCGAAATCCAATTCACAGTTACGTATGGGATGTGACAATAATGATATTTTTGTTTATCGATAAAAATGACATTAATTACGGTTATCGTTTGATTAGTGTACTTAAAGTGATAATGTTGTTAGTTCAAGTAGGTGATTAATTTCTTATCTTACCAATCCAAAATACATTTTCAGGTAAGTTAGATCAAGCTTTACCGAAACTCACATTATATCGTTCAGAATCGACGCGCAAAGTGCTGTAAAGTTAAGTGTGGTTAAATAATATAATTTCAGTTTTATCAATTTATACACATGAATTTACGAAGCACACTACTAGTGTGTCTTCTATCTATACCTTACACGACATCAAGTCTATTATTATACATTATGGTCTTTACCTATATATTATGTAACTCTAATCTGAGCTTATAATATCACATTAATTATTTCGGACAAGCGTCGTCCACTAAAACTCTCGGGGAGACTAACTCGAGAACACATGAAGTCCATTCACTAGGTGCATGAAAGCGGGTGTGCAACAAATTTTAAGTACCGTTATTAAGTCCTTGTTGAAACGGTGATCGACGGAACCGGATAACGCAGTCGCAGGCTTCACTAAAGTTCACAACGAATCACATCTCTGCACTAGTAGGTCTTCTTTTGTCTAAACGTTTGTCACGAGAGTCACTTTCAATTTTAGAACTAATTGTACGTAACTTAATAATGAATCGTACGTAACGTTTTTATTTAATTCAGTCCTTCACTGGTTTTAGACGTGGATCGGTTCGTCGTCGTCCTCGTCGTCGGTGCGTCGCTCCAGAGACGGCTCCCCTGGGGACCGGGGCGGAGGTGCGGGGCTCCCCGGGTCCAGGTCGGGGGAGGGCGTGCGCCGTGCTTGCGCGTAGTACCCGAGCGCCCCGAGACCTGGAGCTCCGAGAGACCCAAGATGTGCAGAGGGTCCCGGCAGACCCAGGCCTAATGGAGGGACGCCGGCTAGGGACGCGCCTGGGTACAACCTGCGTAAATATCACATTGTTATTAAATATATATATGTATGCTGGGGATATTTACAAACGAGAGTAATTCATAAAACTGTTCCATTTTCTTGAGTACATCCATTTGGCTTGAAAGCCAGTTCTTTGTTTCTGCTCTCTTTTTTTGAACACCAAATGTCTAATGGCGACTTTCCTTCAGATATCCCTTATAATAATTTGTCAACTGTTTACATAACATAATAAAAATACTCTCTCGAACTCAAAATATTTCTTGTTATAACGGATCTAATATAATGAGTCTGACGACTAGTGATATCCGTTATTCAAACAAATCTTCAGCCTATACCTAGAGTCTTTTATCCGAACAGAAATCGGGATCCAAATACCCAATGGGTGGGCTGAAGCAAACTACTGTAAGCAAAGAGCGTGTTCTTACGAGATTACGCCGAAACCAAAAGAAAGGAAAAAAATTAAGTCTATATTCTATATTTTCATCTGTTCCTGCGCATCTTAGAAACTACCTAATTATTAATGTGATAATCATCGTAAAATAAATAAAACACCTTGATCGTCCGCTGGTAACAGACTATATGACATGACATTAAACGACATAAGGTCACATCTAAATTTAAAAACGTTAGATGGTATCAAGTATCAGAGCTTAATAAGCTCTTACTTTTAGATTTTGTATAAGTATTTTTCAGTGCGCGATGTTTACGTACTCGGGGCTTAAATTTAAACTTCTTGTAGGTACTCTTTAGAGTACTTACCGGTATGGCAATGGCTTCTGTAAGGTGTTTGCACTAGCGGAAGCGGCGGCTGCGGCGGTGGCGGCGGCCTGCCTGTAGTAGAGGTCCGCGGCGGCCGGCGCCGGCTGAGCGGGGTACGTGGGCACCGCTGGCCAGTATCCCCCGTACAGTCTCTGCAGTGCTGCGTAGTTGCCGGCTTCTGCAAGCAACTCCAACCCAACCGCTGTTTGACGCTTCCATTTCGTCCTGTTCAACAAAAAGAAAAAAAAATAGTGACTTAGAATATCCATTGATTTATACTATACCTACATTTTAACTGCTAAAGCATTTAGACCTAACCCAAAAGTAAATATGTACCCCATTTTAATATACCTGAGTATATAAATTTTACTTTGATGAAAAACAAGGCTCCTAAAGAAAGAAAAAAATCAGCTTCATATTAACAAAAGAATTAAATAAAGATTACGTTCCAAATTCAAAAAGTTTATAAATATTTCTTGAAATAAGATCTGGTTCAAGAATTTTTAACTTTATGGTTAAAGACGAATATAGTTTTAGACATTTTAGAGATCACGGTATGATATTAGACTCATGTTTGTTATTTAAATTCAATTTTCGTACTCTTTTTATAGAGTAAACGGAATCGCATATATTTTTCAATGTCAATTCAACTTTTTACAAGAGCTCCTCAGTGGAGCATTATTAAAATTAAAGTATACCAACACAAAAAATGAACAAAGCACTTACGGCCCATTAAAATATTATATTAATTGTCGTGTAGATTGTGCGAATGCCACAAGAATTTGTACTCGACAATACGATTCATGCTACATTGGGAACTTTAATCGGCTCTAAAATTTACTAACATATCGTTTACCGACCCTAAAGCCATAGATCACAGACCGCTCATAACCCCGATCGTCATCAAATTTGTCACAGGCTATCGAGAATACAATAAGGACACCACAGAGTATTGTGGAATAAAAAAAATAAATAAAATAATAAATTTGACAAAACGTCTTGGGCACTCGTATGTTCAACGGAGCGTGGTAAAGTACTTTAATTTGATTTATTTCATTCGTTTTGAAAGGGTGAACTGGTATAAATTACGCGATATTACAGCAGGGATGGCTCTGATTTTTTAATGTTGTATTCGATCGTTTTAAGTAGGTACTTACTTAGCTTTTTGGGAGAAAGTTTTAGATTAAGAGGTACAGTTGAGTAGTTGTGCATATTTCGAGTTTTTATTACATATTGTCATTTTTGAAGCATTTTGCTTTGTTACTGTTATGTGTAGAATTCATACATATGACAATACTTTAAAAGTTTATAGTTTGTCCATAATTTTGAAGAAATGAAATTTTATATTCAATATCACTATTTCTATATATAAAATATTTATAGTTCAAGATAATTGGGCAAGTTGAAAATATAATATAAAATTGTCGTAGTGAATAGAGAAATGAAAATAGATGTAATAAATCAATATTAATAAAAGCAATTGACTTTGAGGTATCAACAGGAACATAGTTATTATTTAGAATAAGTTTGTTTTTAAAAGAGCAATTCAAAATTGCTGCTAAAAATAATTTTCCCCAATGGCAAATTAAATTAAATTCGTTCTCTTCAGTCGATTCGGTGTGGTTGGTATTGTCATCGAGTGAGGTTTTTATTAATTCGAAGGGAGATTTTATTGCATTGAATTATCATTGTGATTATTGTAGGGATGAGTATAATGTAGGGGATTGAGGAGAGGGGTGAAGAGCGGCGGGGTGCGGCGTAGACGCATCACTGGTTACCTCGTTAATTAATTTCTATAAATGGATCATTTAATTTTATTAAATGTAAATGAGGGGGAGTTAGATGTTTTGTTATTGGACTGAGTTTTATTAATGTTGGTTTATTAGTTATGGACGGAGAACATTTCGTACTTTAATTTGTTGAGTTTTAATAATAGTAGGTACGTCAACTACGTAGTTAAAGTTTAGGTAGGTATTTATTTCACTTCATATCAATTTAAAAAAAGAAAGAAGTTTACCATTGATTAAAGTACTTTTAAATTATATATGGGTAAAGGTCACCATATCCACATAGATAATCTTAGGTATAATTCAAAAGCTATTAAAAAATTTAAAAATGATGTTTGACTGAGTATCTAATATTCAAATTTTAAATTTAACACAAAAGTGTCACTTAATGAATTTGAACGTCTAAATAAAGCGCGCGCGGCGAGAGATAACTTCATTTGTTTTTTTTATTAATATTAAATCATATCAGTAGCTGACAACTGATATGAATCCCGCTCGCATTAATCATCTATTATGACGGGTTATTCTGAGGAGCGAACATTCAAGAGCACTTATTTAATTGTCAAGTGCTGAATGAGAGGCAATCTGCTCCGTGACACTATTATTTTTATTATCGCGGGCTTTTGAACAAAAAGCTCGCCCAGCGCACTTAAATTTGGCCTTACATCTCAAGATCTCTCGACAGACAGTATGTTCTTCTCACTCTAACACGTACAAGCCGCGATTGCAGCGCCTCTCTTTCGTCTCTGTCTCGCAGTCCCCCGGTGGAGTCTGAGTACGCTCCGCCCAGTGGTTTAGTGATTTGATGCTGCGTGAACTGATTCAATTGTTGTTAGAAGTGGTCCATTCCGAAACGTGCCTTAACCGTTCAAGTTAAAGACGAAAATCGTCCGGTAAAACGATCTCGCTTACGACCTCTCCGAGGGGGAGGTTGTTTATCTCGAGTCGAGTTTTTGGGCGACGTGATGCGAATTCGGTTTGTATATCCGACAAACAAAGAACACATTCATCGATCCAAACCGTTTGCGCTACACTTGGCACTTAGGCTTGTTCGTTTTGGAGCCAACGGACCAATTTAAGCTTTGTACGAACGTTATTTATACGCTGCTTAGAAAGTTTCAGAAACATGTTTGAACGAGTTCTTATGGGAATTGTTTGAAGTTCGAGCGCCTTTATGGTTATGATAAAGTGTTTTTAGGTTTATATTACATAACACGGCGAATATGACAAAAACACTCGGGGAAGTATTTCAGGGAGGGGAAAAACATAATTTTATTAATCTACACTAATTGTCTTAACGCAGTCTTTCAGTCAAAAATCATTTAAAATTTTTACATCTAGAAATAGGTATGTATTATACAAAGTAAGTATATATTTAATTATAAAAATAGATGAGAGAAATCGTCAGAATAACTAACGAAGCAAATGCAGAACGGATAGATTCTTTATAATAATTTATTTATTACGTAAATGAGACTGAACTCTTTGAATCTGCACTAATTAGATACCTAAACTAGTTATATCAAATTAAAATACCTTCTGAGTCATTCACGAGCTCAAGTTTCAACATATAAATTTATATACATTTGTTCGTACTAAATTGGCGTTCCCATGTTATTTATTCCATCGCGATTTGTAGAGCAGTTAAATTATAAAGCTCATGTTAAAAGGACTCGGAGTTAGCTATTAAAATCGGGCCAAAACTGAAATGGCATTTGCCGTATGATGATTAGAGGCTAAATGATAAGCCAGGCGACCTGAGCGTCCTTGGTTCGATTCCCGTGTCTCTGGAGGTGTAATTTGGATGGGTTCGCTATAACCGATTAGCTTGCTTCTTGGTAGCTAAGAACGAAGGCCCGACATTATGTCATTACACGCGGCCGGGTCACACATCGTGCATTTTAATTTTTCTTAATGCAATTAATGTTAACTTTATTTTAATTTAAAATAAAAAAATGATGAACAAGTTATCATACTTACTTATTATTCGTTCCATAAAACGTTTTAAGGATTAAAATAGTTTTGGTGTTGAAGAGTAAATTAAAACGAAGGTTCCCCGTTTCCTTCCTTCATACAGACATTACGACGCGTGTAGCAGTGAT
>DWPA01001927.1:0-17020 GCA_018251375.1 Calpodes ethlius
AACATCATAGACTACATCGCCACTTACCATCAGGTGGGATAGTAGTCAAGCACTGACTTATTGTATTAAAAAAAAAATTGTAACACAAGATGAAAATGTTATCTATGTATCAATACCTATCAATATCACCCTCACGACAGATAATATTAACATTGACCTAGTTTATAAACTGCGTAAACTCTTAAACATAAAGATTCAACACTTTATCTAATGCCGTTTAAGTTATAAAATTTGTAATGAATTTTCTTGATTTCAAATATTGTTTATAGGTGGCACTGTCAACTGTACTCGAAACTAGAACTCGGGAGGTGGTACTGGATTCCGTCGCTGAGAACTCATGGGTGAAGCTGAATCCTGGAACTGTAAGAACAAAATAATATTGTTGAAATATAATATAATGAAACTTCATTTACTACAAAAGTTATAACTAAATAAATCATACAGATGTAAGATACACAATATTCTCTTTACACTAGAAGTGACGAAAATTGATCATGGTAGAGACCTCCATAGTAAAATGTTAGTAAACATTGATATCCCGATCCATATCTGTGGTAATCTCTATCAAATTTGCTTGGTTATTTCCTGAAGATTATAGATAAAAAATAAATGAAAATAAACATTCGACACGTGTCGTCCAGGTGGGGTACTACCGCACTCGGTACCCGGCGGCTATGATGGAGCAGCTGGTGGGCGCGGTACGCGACGGATCGCTGCCGCCGCTCGATCGGCTCGGCCTCCTCGACGACTGCTTCGCGCTCGTCCAGGCTGGACACTTGCAGACCGCAGAGGTAAACACACTCAAATACTCATGAGAAATCACAAATAATATTCTAGGTACCCCTAGAATAATAACAGAAAGATAGTGTCAAATTCGTTTGTGATGATGGCCAATGTATGAATAACTTTTTACGTGTGCACTACTTAACTAAAGACATGGTTTTAAATTAAAGATATCCCATCTTATTCAGTGATATTAACAATTCAATTCGGAAAGAATTTTTGAAATCACCTTCAGATTTTTTAGCGTACTTATTACAAATATAAATATATATATATAGAAGAAATGTTTCCTGTTTATCATACTAATTTAGATTTGAAAAATATAGATTTTTTACCATTATGTCATATAATTTCATTTTCATCCATAGTCCGTTAATTCTACAGTACAGCCATAGTAAAGTCATAAATGGTGGTTAAATGGCATACACGCAAGTCTCGACTCTCGGGAATCGATGTAAGAATATACTAAGGCTTGTGTTTGTATATAAGACAAATATTTTTAAATTAGTATGAAAATATTTTTTCTGTATAAATATTAATTTATTGGTGGTAACACTAATGAAAAACACATTCCATAATAAAATATCGACCATCTATAAATTCCCACAGTCCTTGAAACTGATGGAGGCGTTCACGAACGAGACCAACTTCACCGTGTGGTCGTCCATCTCGAACTGCATGTCGAAGCTGACGGCGCTGTTCTCGCACACGCCGCTCGACAAGCCGCTCAAGAACTTCGGGCGCCAACTGTTCGCTAATGTGACTCGCCGCTTGGGCTGGGACGCCGAACCCAGCGAGAGCCACCTTGACACCCTGCTACGGAGCTTGGTTCTCAATAAAATGATAACATTCGAGGATCCGGAAACCATTCAAGAGGCTAAAAATCGGTAAGTCATTTCAATTTAATATATAAAATAATATGTATAAGTTATTATTAAAAAGGAGCACAAATGTTTTCTCTTCACGCTTTGATGTATAGATTAATTATTAAACAAAAGCATATCCGTTGTCGATCATTTTTAAACAATTCAATATGCACGCCAGGTTCGAGGCGTACAGTGCGGGCACGTGCGCGCTGGCGGCGGACTTGCGCGCTGCGTGCTACCGTGCGGTGCTGGCGGGCGCCGACGAGCAGACGTTCGAGCGGTTCCTGCGGCTGTACCGCGCCGCCGACCTGCACGAGGAGAAGGACCGCGTGTCGCGCGCGCTCGGCGCCGTGCGGGACCCCGCGCTGCTGCGGCGCGTGCTCGACTTCGCTGTCTCCGTGAGTACACGACATTTTGTTGTTATTCAAGAATTAAAGCAGGATGGTTAACGTGTAATTATGGTCTCTATACCCATACTCATTACAAATGTGTGTGTGTATATATCTCATATTGTTAAAATTGTAATAAGATACTTAAGTAGTGTTCATGGTAAATATATATTGGTTCAGTTTAAAATAAAAGGAAACAATAATAAATAAGTACACAATATTTTTTGGTTGTCCAAAATTTTCAGTGACGTGTGAGTATTAATAATTAAAGGATTGTTTCAGGATGAAGTGAGATCGCAGGACACGGTATTCGTGATTGTGTCGGTGGCGGTGAGTCGCGACGGGCGCGACCTAGCCTGGCAGTTCTTCAAGGACCACTGGAAGGAGTTCATGGACCGCTATCAGGTAATGTTACAAGCATTATTTATTTGGACACTGAAGTTCAAGGAATGGATAGACAAGCTCAGTGCAATTTGCAAAATTATTAATGAATTATTTAGGGAAAACGAAACTTTAAAATAAAAGTAAATTTAATTAGAAACACTTGGTACTTCATTTCCGTTAATTATTTAATTAGTCATTATTACAGATGAGATAAAGTATACATGATTTTTTTTGTACTTTGTAGAATAAGTGTAGATCCTGTTGTGATCCAGCCTTAAAAATATCCTTCTTAAATTCCAGGGCGGGTTTCTGCTGGCTCGGCTGGTGAAGTCGACGACTGAAAACTTTGCGTCGGAGGCGGCAGCTGCGGAGATCGAAGAGTTCTTCCGCACTCACCACTCGCCGGGCACCGAGCGCTCCGTGCAGCAGGCGCTGGAGACAGTGCGCCTCAACGCGGCCTGGCTACGGCGTGACCTCGCCTCCGCCACCAAGTACCTCCAACCTTACCACTGACCCAGGTTAGTGCCGGCCAGCTATACAATATATACTCGAGTACATTTTAAAGAAACTTCTGTGTTAAAAAATTAAAACAAAAAACTATTCAGAGTTTTGCATGGTTGGATTGGAGCAGGCGTGACTAATGAAGTAGTCTAATTGTGTAGTTTTTTTAATTTACGAGTGTAGAGTTAGTCTTTAGTTGTGTTGAAACGTGTACATGCATGTTTAGAATGTGTGCGTGCCTGATGAGACAGTTAACTGTGAGCCTGTCAAAAATAACGAAAAAAAACGTGATGATTTTTTGTTTAGAAATTTACTAAGTTAATTTTATTAATTATGTATATAAAATTTCTTTAGGAACTTTTTTATATTAGCTTGCTACAATAAGATTTAGTGTCAATGGTGATATAAATTATACTCAAGTAAAATTATTTAAAAAGTCTCATATCAAATGGTTGTGTCCAAACACTGGCTGTTCAGACGTTTTCTTAATATTTAGTTATAAAATAAATTACATTACATTTTGAAACGATATGTGGAAATACGTTACTTTACAATAAAGTTACTAAAGGAAACCACATTTATTCGAAACTACCAACTTTAAATTTTTCTTAAAAAATAATGCTATAACCTGGAGTGAGTTTTTTTAATATTCACTCATTCGCTCACTTTTTAGTTATTTATATTTTTTAGTGTAACAGTTTACTTTAATAAAACCAATACTTTTTACAGGACCAAGGACAAAAGACTGAATGAAGCCTTCTTCAACGAAATGCATAGAACTACCTAAAAAGCTTCTATTTATTTTCCGTGACATGATATGTAAATTTATACAAAAGTATTGTTATAATTTACTCGAAGAACAGTTTAAATAAATATCTCCATGGGTCCATGTACACACGAGGCAAGTTCAATACATTATCGACCGTAACTAGTGGCGGTCGATTCAGCTTTTAAATCGATTAGCAACAATGTAATGTGTTTCTGCATTTTCCGAAAATCGTGATAATTTAGACTATAAACGCATTTGTTTTATTCTACTGCACTTATGTTTGCCTTTTGTTTATTACGACAAATATTTTTTAGATTGGGATTGCATTTCGAAAGTAGTAGAGAATTGTATTATAATCCTAATTAAAGAAGGTCATGGATAACTCAGTTTTAAAATCATTAAGTCTATTTTATTGTTTCTCTTAAAAACGTATCCGTATAACTTAAAATACGTATAAATTGTAACCGTAATACAGTAACTTAACATACCTAGTTGTTCTATAGAATAGTTGCGCAATGTCTCATTGAAAACCACAAGAAAATGGATTTATTGACATTTAGAACTGAGCCATTCAGTTACATACAATCTTTTGTATAAATATGTATAAAATCTTAACTTATATTTAGAATTTACTACAAATATGTATTTAAGGTTCATTGGTGCTGAATGCAGTTTTAAGTTTTGTTTTCAAAATATTTCTAATATATTCAATGTTTTCATTCAGTTAAACATATACAGAAAATTTTACTTTGTATAATTCTGCTTCAACGCAATAAGATTTGTTTAACATGTCGCTGCTCAAAATTAATTTCGATTTGATTCATAGAGATGTACTATTTTACTCTCATGACCACGATGAAATTGTGATTTTTTACTATTATTAATTTAATACCTTGATAGTTACCATCAGTAGTGCTCATTTGTTGTCATCATTTTTTGTTTTGTAAGACTGTGTTAATGTAATAAATTGTACAAAAAAGTATTTAGTTTTATTTCTGTCAACTCCATCTCGGATTTGTCTCTTGACTATATTTGCACTATTGCAATATTGGTCTCCCGTATTAGTTTATATATAGTAGTTGCGATTAGTACTAGTCTGTATTTTTTCTTTCTTTAAAAATGAAATATTAACAAGGGCTGTAGACTCGTCCTGTCCTCGAAATTCGACCGTAATTCATAATTTCAAAGGATTACTTGACATTGATAGTTTTTCATACGGTAATATATTTTTAGTTTGACTTTAACCATAAACAAGAGTGTTTATTACGCATGTTACGTGCGTAATGTTTAATTTGTATTAAGTACCCCTCCGTTCGCGTAATCGTCTTGAAAAAGGGTACAAAGTGCTATGTTAACGTTGCAAATGATCATTGCTACTTAGTAATATGCGGCACCATAGAGCATGATCCATTACACAACTCTGCGTCAATACAATAAAAGTTCAAACGATAATATTATTTTAGTATTGACAATCGCTTGGAGGCCTTCCGACACGTTACGACGAACTAGGCAGGACCACCGACTGGTCAGTACTGAACTATAAAACGAGTTACGATTTTACGGGTTATCTTTATACGGTATATTATCCTACGTCGGTTAAAATTTTATATGTTCTGATGTAGAAGTAAATTTCATGGCATAATTTTAAATAAAACAATAAAATAAACAGTACATCTATATTGCACTATAACATCTCACTTATTTTGTACAAATTAGGTGAAATAAGAATGTTTACTTAAAATTAAAAATACTATATAAAACACAAACGTCACACAACACTAATAAATATAAATAACTACATATCTAAACGGTGCTCATGATATAATTGAAATAAAGAGGCTGATGGATGTATACAAGAAAATAGTGCACTACAGAAACGTTACCCAGGGGGGTTTGTAACATGCAACAATACTAATTGTTAAGGAAAATTTAGTAAAATGTGCATTTAGTAAAAAGTGAAGCTATACAATCACACAAAAGAGACTGCATTGAACGATTGGTAAAATATATTACTTTAGTGGAAAAATCAAAAATATAAATTATTAACAATTAATTATTATGTTAATCATATTATGCAGTAAACATTAAAGATCCGTAATTTTGGACCACTAAGTAATATTGCTTATGTTCTTAATACAACCACAGTCAGAGTATGTATGGACAAGATACATCTCGTTAACAATGTTAAATCTATTATTTATATGTCCCAAGTATTAAAAGTCTCTTCATGCCATATATACAATCGTTCATTGATTCTTTTGATTTTTGTATAAAACAGTTTTACGAACTGAAGCACATTTACAATAAAATCGTTCTATGCACAAAAGCTTCTTGGTCCAAGGTGCATGCTCACGGGTGCCAGAATGTCGAACAGCTGTTAACTATATGTATTTACAATATTTTTTCAGTTATTTACTTGTATTTTAATACAATGATTTGTGCTTTAAATGAGTAGGTTATTATCGACTGCATATCCTGGCCCCTCATATTCTCGTAAATAAAAAGAAATGTCTAATTACATACACATCCCAGCCATATTATAAATAAACTCAATGTCGAACGTTCACCTAATTTATGTTTATTTTGACTATAATATAACGCGGAAGTGATACTTTATGTAGGTACTTCCGATCGGGTTTCTTTCTTCTACTACAAGAGGCAATATTTGTATTCTATTTTTTTATTGTAACAATATTCCCAAACTTGTAAAATTTTAATCTGAAAAATAAGCATTTTTACTAAAATGTAGCGATTAATCGATTAACACTATAGTACCATACACAATTTGTAGTTTTCACAATTTTAAGTGGTATTTAATTATTACTTTGGTAGCCATCTTTTTAAATCTTGTAGCCCGTAGACCATAAGACCCCAACTAATTGACAGATTGGAAAACAACATTACTGAAATATATGACATAAATTTTATTGATGACATGATTTTACTCATTACAAAACTCAGTATGATTAGTATTCATTTAGTAGACAAATAATTATACAACAAGATACGAAAAATAATATTAATTTTATGCTAAAGGAGACAGCAGGATTACATTCTAAACATTCACCATTCATTCCTTCACTCACGCAATTTACGGACGGTATAGCAATGATTCAAATGAAACGCATACTTATGAAATACTTACCATTTACATAAATAAGATAATATATATTCAAAAATAGGGCATATTACATGTTTGTCAAAATAATATATGATCATGAATTCGTGCAATCATCATTCAAGGGAAAGACAATAAGTTATATTTCGTACGATTATTAAAGTACCATTATTAGTCATTATATAAAGTTACTCTCTCGGTACACGCATACGCCGCGTGCGTACGCGCGGCCAACATTACCTCATCGGCTGTGGCCTAAACTGAGCATATTAAATTGATACTGATGTTTGCACCATTCTTTGCTTATTAAAATGCACACTGTGTTACATAACATCTTATATGCTATAATGTATCTATTTAAATAACTTAAGTTTAAATTAACAAATTTTTAAGTAGTTTATATCAATTTATTAAATGTTACATTCGATAACAAGGAAAATACGTCAATAGAGCTATAACTGGTTCCTATCTACCTGTCCTGTTAGTGTTACAGCCGGATTGCATGGACCCTAGTATTCGAATAGTTGAAGCGTTGAACGTATGCTACACTACTATATACGCGCAGAAAACAATCGTGCCGCAACCAACATCACCAACAACTACGGGGTAGACTAGATGGGAGATTACGTAATTCTCAAATACGAGTTTATACACTATTCAAATTAAATGTGACAAATGTCCGAAGTACTACGTTGAACACAACATTATAGACAATATTTGTTTAATAATAAAGCTTATTATTACTTCTGACATTAAGGTGCAATATCTAAATACTCAGAACATTTATATACCGAACTAAATCACTTCTCAACGGAAGCGCTACTACAATACTCATATCATTTAGAGATGGAAATATATGCCGAGTATTATAGACAAACAATAATTGACCTGATCTGCTGACAACACTTAATGTTATATGTAAATACTTTTTATTTGTGTGATTTAAATATTATCTGTTAGGTATTTAAAGTGCACATTTATTTATCTATAACTCAAAGGAATGGGTGTCACAACAGACGGACAAAATAATCATTAAAAGATTTTTAGCAAACAAATTACATATTTATGTATTTATTATTTAGTAATTAAATACATCTAAAAATATTTACAAATTGAGCAATAAAAAGGAATACGAGTACACAACACTAAACAAAATCATTACATTTACATAATAAAACAAATAGACTAGCTATTTCACGATCAAAAACAACCAACGTCATAAAAAGTAACAAGTATTATTCGACGGTAAAATGCAGCTCGCAAATTTAACATATCTCATCAGTTCAAGACAACAGCGAAGTAGAGTAAAGTTTTGATAAAACAATTTGTAAATGCAGGCACGGTACGCATATCGATTGCTGGAGCTCGAACTTATTACATACCACCTTTGCCAACCAGTTTAATTTCGATGGTGCTGGGGCGTGGTGATAGGGGTTTTGTTATTACGTTTTTAACGTTACCCTTCTGCGGCCATACCGAGGACGGAAAACAATTTTGCTGTAAGCAGCTAAAATACCGAAAATAAGCTACATGTACCGTTGGAAACAAACAGCGTCAATTCATCGACGCCTCGTAATCGTACGTAATTAAATTTTCTAGAGGTTCGGAAGCGTTTTTACTTCTATTTATAACTGTATCAGACTATTCATAAAAACTCTATTCTGAAAATTAAGTTAATAGCGTGGATAGGACAAAAGCTTTATTTTTTTTATTTTACATTTTTTTTAGTTTAGTGAAAAGTTGTTACTTGACTACTTACAGCAAGATGGCGTTCCGTCGTCGATATTCTTTTTTATATCTTTTGATTACATTTTCGGAAAGCCACAATAACCCGCTCCCAGTTCTAAGCCGACAACACGGCGGAGCACCTCGATGTAACTGAGGCTCACTGTTGAATACTATTGACATTAAACCAGTATCCTTACTTTAACTTGGACAAAATGCGCGTTGCTCCTTCAAACAACATAAAACAATTCATATTAAATAATTACACATTTATGTACAGATTCAGTATGTGACAAATTTACAATTCGCTTTGTTTCTGTTGCTGGGTGCGCTAAGTGCGGTTTAGTTCTCAATTTCAGTAATACCTTAAATAAGTCTTCAATTTTGAAATGCACTCCAATTCTATAATCTAGTTTCATAAATGTGTGTGTAAATGCTTTTAATATTTGCATTAAATACATGTTATGTAATTTGACCGCAAAATAATCAGGCTCATAAAATGTACTGTGACAAATGAAAATTTTAAGGTCAATAGCCATAGAAGATTTGCGACATCATCACAAAGTTCGCTGGTTTATAAATATTATAAAAATGTACTTCACATAGAGCAGCTATGTGCCAAATTTTTATAAACCTTATTGAGTGCCAAATAAAAATAAATGAAGCCGATAAGTTAAACAAGTTAATAAAAATCACCTCTATAGAAAGAAAAGGTGTACACGCACAAAAAAATGTTTCCGAGCTGTCAGCATCCACCGCATGAACAGAAACTACATAATAAGATTCTCGAGGACCCGAAAAGAGTCACAAAGTTCATGTTTAACACCGAAATTAGTACATGAACCCTAATCACAGACTCAAATCATTCTCTTATTTAAATATAAGTTAATCACAGGTAATTCAACATGACACCAGTTTGAGATCTACTGGTATTCCGCGGACATTCACCGCGGAACTATTGAAACATACCCACAGAGGTAACAAGAGGCACGACAAGACATCATGTAAATAGGCATGACCTGTTCTTCTTCGGATCGGGTGAAGTTACTCGATGATGACGCAACGTGGTAGATGCTCGTGGAGGTAGTCGAAGAGCTCGGGAGACGCGCCCGGGCAGTTGGTGAGCTCGAGCTCGCGCAGTTGCCGCAGTTGGATTAGACTCGACAGCCCCCCTGACGTCAGCAGAGGACAACCTGAACCGTGCAACACAATAATTATAATTAATTCATTAACTAACTAGTTTTCTAGTTCATCTGTTTATAAAGAAACCGGCCAAGTGTGTGTCGGGCCACCCACAAGGTACTTAGTTATGAGTTAATCATTTATTACTTGATAACTTCCAAACCCTGTGTCAACTCCCCTTTAAAATGCATCATATACACTACTTCAGTGTAATTTTCATGTCCAATATCAACCATTTAGCTGATAAGGGGAAACTTTACGCAAAATTGGTACATTAAAGCTTAAGCATTAAAAAATATTACGCAAACGGACTCCTCAATCAATATATGGTCTATACAAACACGTAATGAATTTAAAAGACTTATCCAATCACAGCTTAAAATAAGTAGTTGAGAAAACAAATCCCACTATACATTCCAGGGAGGTGGGCGGAAAAAAACTAGGCAAAAAATACCCCGTAAAATAATATTTAGGATGATTGGGAGCTTCTAAAAATGTAATTTACCACTTAAATACCTACCTAGAAGCATCTTACTATTATAGAAATATTTATTTCAGCATAACAAATGAGTCTAATATTGATATCCATAACGGCAGTTTAAAATAAAAAATGTTTGAGCCACCGAATTTATTATGTTATAATTAGTATGTTTTAGTAGGTCTAGTTGGTAATGACTCTGTCAACACAGGTTTCTATTCAACAGCACGTATCAATTCCCGGACAGTGCAAACATTTGTATGGGAAGGGCATCAGAGAAGGGCATCAGGGTATAAGTTTTTTAATTACCAGCTAAGGAGAGTAGCTGGAGTGACCGCATGCCGCACAGGTGCTGCACGCCAAAGTCGCGCAACTGCGAGCACCAGCGGAGGAAGAGCGCCGCCAGCGACTGCATCGTGCTGATGTAGCCCACGCCGATGTCAGTGATGTGCACACAGCTGAAACATCATTATTACTATCTGATGAGTAGGTAACAATAAAGATAGAAAAGGTAAGTTACCTACTACAAAGGTTAAGATGTACCGTAAGACATCCCTGGCTTCCAGATGCCTGATATGGTAAGGTATAAATAAGTCCTTGATCACTGATATAAAACTTCTATAGTAAGTTCTTGCTATGAAGAAAATAAGAATGGTAACGTAAATATTGGTAACAGAAGAGTATAGGAAAATTGAAAATAGTAGAATGTAACATGTAACATGTTACCAAATAGATGTGGCCGATGTTCTTTACATGATGCTCATTGAACCTATGTAAAGAACAATATGTTAGAACACATGGTTGAAACTGTGTTTTACTAGATATCTATTATTTAATGGCAAATTGAATAAGATTTTGATATAAAATTTATTATTAATAGCAGTAGTAAAAAAGGGGGGGTTCAGCAAGAAAGTATGCTATAGTCATGATTTATCATGTGGAAACATGAGTTTTCCCTTCATGAAGGTCTAAACTGGGTACATTGTTATGTCGAATGTTACCCGAGCTACCGTACATTGTGGTCAAAACTCACCGGTCTAACGTGAGCTCCTCAAGGTGATTGAGGTCGCAAGCGATGTACTCGAGTGCGTTGTCCGTGACCCGCGGACACCAGCTCAGGTCGAGGCAGCGCAACCGCGGCAGGTTCTCCGCGAGCAGCTCCACACCTTCGTCCGTTACTTTGCTGCAGCCACTCAGCGACAGCACCGTCAGATTCGGCAGCGAGTGCACTATACACCCACGAATATACTCATCAGATCAGAACACACAACTATCCCTCTTCTGAGGATTCTATCTCTTAAAAAATATAAAATGTGTGTAAATTAGAAGTAAGGAATCTTTTACAACCGACTTGGTTTGAGTCAGCAGACTTAACATTTGATAAAAGATTTAAAACTCGTATCGAGAACTTAAACATATGCTAATCTTGTCTATTGTTTATATTTCTATAAATATATACATGTTAGCTCTACATTGCGATGTTGCTTTAGAGAATACTCTAAAAACTACTACTGCTTATTAGAATCCCGCAAGTTTAAGCTTGACTATTACTCCTTATATTGTGACCCTTGCTCACTGTGTTAGTTTCCCTTTTAAATTACATATAATGCATGGTACACCATAAATATCCACAGCCCATAATTAGACAACTAACTATTAAATGATACACGATCAGGAAACAATCTCTGAAGAAGCTCCCTCTCTAATCTCCGGCTGCAAATGCTCCGAAACCAGACCATTGTTCAGCTAGATTAACTGGTTCAGTTACATGCAGGATAAAAATAATACAAAATATACACATTAGGTACAATGAGCAATATAACATTTTCTCTTACCTATATTAACAACCCCATGGTTAGTAAGTTCCCAGCAACTTTGTAATCGCAATACACTAAGTGAAGCACTTTGTTTTGGTGAGAAGTAACCCAGAGCGGCATCAGTTACGTGGTACGCTTGAAGCGAAAATTCGTACAACGATGGCAATAGTTGAGCTACTGCACCCACCTATAAAAAATAACATTTTAAAGTGTAATTGCATTAATCTCTTAAGTGTAGGTCACTTAAGAAGCAGATTAATTTACTTACAGCCTCGTCAGCAATGTTAATACAATCAGTAAGCGTGAGTGAGACAATCCTGGGAGTTAAACATGCCCACAAGCCAGCCTCTGTTATTTCGTTGCAGCCCGTTAACTCTAGCTCAAATAGAAACTAAAATAAATAGTTAATTAAAATATAAGTAATATAATAAAGTGTAACATTTTCTTTCCATGAGATGATAGACTTTTGGTTATTTAGTAAGACCTACCTGCAGATGATCCAAGATTGCTTCCAAGCCCCTATCAGTTATAGAACATCCCTTTAAGCCAATTGCGTGTATATGAGTGGACGATAATGGAAATTGTCTAATGAACTCGTTAATATCGTCATCAGTGCCAGATATTAAAATGATCCCTCGGATACCTCTTCTGACCACCGAGTTATAGAACCTCTGCATGCAAGAGTTGGAAACGGACCTAATTTCGCGGCAGTCGACGACCGCCGTGAGGCCAATCCACCACCGAGTAGACGAGTACAAGACGTCGCGCCACTTGGTGCAAACCTGGGCCAGGGTCGTCCTCTCGTTCGCATTGAAGTATAGAAAAAACTTCTCAAGGAAACGTTCTTCTAGGATGAACTGGGTCCAAACAAGAGGCCGCGGGGAGGGTCGGCGTCGGCGAGGCACCCGAGGCGCCGCTGCGGGCGGCGCAGGCCCGCACAGCGCATTGGCTACGCGTTCGACCACGCCGGGCGAGCGCTTTCGGCCGCGGAGCCCCAGCCCGGTGATGCGTCGCGACAGCTCGGCGGAGGCGCGCTCCACTACGCCCTGCGCCGACACGGATGACATCTTCACCTTGACTCGACGAATGGTGTCCGCCCCGCGCCCGCCGCCCGAGCTAGCGCCGCCAGCTCCGTGCTCGCAACCCGCCACTGCGCTGCTATAATTATACTCAATATTATGGAATTGCTTATAACAACAAATATTGTTGTCAACTACAATATTTCACTAACATTTATTTTTCTTAATCTATTCAAAACCCCATAAGAAGTTACCAGATAAAATTATAACAAATGATTGGGACATTTTTGACAGTTAGTAAACAAGCAATTTTAGGATAATGGACAGATATAATATTGAGAATGGCTGCATGATCTATTGAGAATAGAGTATAAACTTATATTTTAATTGTTCTTAATACCATTTGACTTTCTGAGACAATACATATTTAACATTAAAACATACATAGAAAACACAAACAGGGAAATAAATAAAACAAGGAAGTTCCCAATGGGACTACATAACAACTTGTTACAGCCAATACACTTAAATACAGACAAGTTTACTTATTAAAAATTTTAGGGATTTTAAATGGCAACTACATTTTGATGTTAGCATATAAGTATATCTTAGACAAGTATGACAAAATTGTTTAACTGTGTTAAATGAAGGAGATTTTCACTTTGTTACAATAATATTGTATGTATGTTATGAGCAACACAAAATGTTTAAGTAAACACTATAACCCAATATTAGGTTATTTATTTACATCATAGTAATTTTTATTTAATTTACTATTTATTTTAAGGATAAAATATCTGATTATAATTAAACTATTAAATATATAAAAGCTTAACATAGAAAATTGAGAATAAATCAGAACAAAGTAAAAATGTTAACAATTATGATTTAGGTCATATGTTAAAGCATATATTTTTTCAATTATTATGTTAAATTGTAGATTATAGGTTTTGATTACACTATGTTTTAGATTATACTAATGTATCAGTAAAGTAAATTATCATAACACGACTTGAATATAAAAAGAATTGATGAATGAAAAAATTTAAATAAATAAAAACAGTAACTAATAACTGCGAATTTATGTTAAAATTAATTGTAATAATAATGCTCTAAAATAAAAATCGGAAAATCGATGCCATTTTTATACAAACCTACAAACTCACGGCTACTATTATAACCACCATTATTGTTCCAAACTTCAAATAATAAAAACGATAACTTGGTATTATAAATCACGGAAATACAGAATTGCTTGATTGAAATCTCAAAATTTGTAAAATAAAAGTAATAAGAATGTAGGACAGGTACTGAAATTACGAAAAATGACGCTGTCACAAAGAAAGAAACTCTGCCGTAGAGTAAATATCCACTCCTGCAAATTATTAACATAGACTATTGAAAATAGTCATAAACTATGCTCTAAAGTACTTCGTATGCTAAACCTTAATTGACGATTTTAAAATTGACACGAAGAATGTTTTGGTTTCTCTAAAATAATCATATTCTTTCTATGTTATTCCATGTGCTATAACAAATTAATATTATGACAAATACACTAAACATTCGTTTTCAATTATATTGTTTTAGATGCAAAATATTTAAATAACTGTAGTAATTAATGTTTTATCTGTGATCAGTGATGTCTCAATGTCAAATCAACGATGATATTGGTTTGACCATAGATCATTCACTCTATGAGAGCTTGACTTCCAAGTAAATTATCAAATGTCAATGTCTTTGCAATCAAATATAAGAATCAAACCGCTATTTTTGGGTCTAACCTAGACGTGAATTTATAATATTTTGCGATTAATTATAAAATATTAACTACTCGCCTAAATTATCCATTCAACTCTTGTTATAAAATATTAATGCTATAATTTATACATTTGCATTTTTAAACAGTGTAATCATTTTATTATAACAAATCTGTTTTGGAAGTTTAAAAAAACAAGTAAAACAAACCAGCCTTAGGATTAATATCTTTTGAATAAAACTCCTATCTTTATTATGGATTTCTTAGAAACTATCCCAGTGGCTTTTAAGGAAATTTCACCGAATCATAACATTCCTGAGAAATGGAAAGAAGTTGTACTTAACACCGGTAAATGTTCCATTCTATTATTCACGATGACAACCACATTGTAACAATAAAATTGTGATTTAGCTATCTATTTGAATATTGTCCTTTGTGGGTATTTCAGGTGGTACACACAGCACGTTACAAGACATAAAGTTGCCTCAAAAAGCTGGTGGATATTGGTACAGGGATTCGCTAAAAGCAAATACGAGAAATCGATTTATTTATTGGTAAATATCTAACCATATGAAAGTACTTTAGATGTTTGAAATTAATTGATAAAGAAATTTTATATAAATGAGACTTTTTTCAGGCAAACTACATCTGATGCTATAGAGCTTTCGGAAGCATCGTTGGATGTGAATCTATTAAATTCAAACCTCCGATGTAAAGTCGCTCCAGGTACTCCTCCACTGAACAACCTGACTGTATATGAGAGAACTGGTACACAAGAAGTGGTTATTTTGGCTGCAACAGTCTCATCAGTTCACAGATTAGTATTTCCTCATCCAGAGACATTGGATAGAAAGGTATATTTAATGCATTTATTTATAAATATTGGCTTTTTATAGTATTGTAAATAGTAGAAAATCTGTATGTAATTGGTTACTCATTCATGCTTCAATATATTATAGCTTTAGATTTTTTTTGATGTACATTTTTGTATTTCTGAAAAAACAAAATTTAAAAAATATCCAAATACAATATATGGATCAAATGAAAATGTTGTACAATAACATAATTTAAATTATTTTTCAGTCCTCCTTTGGTTCTGTGAGCAATGTGTCCACTTCAATATTTCATGACACTGGCACTATTAACAATCCCAATAACTATTACATACTTACCCAGTACTCCAATCCAAGTAAGTATATGGCTAGAAAGAATCTATTAATGGCTCACTGCATCATTAATTTCTTACCGTGTTGAGCACTGACATGTACTCTATATGTTATTTTAGGGCAAGCATGCTCTTAGCATAAAGCCCAGCTCTTGTATCATCTACTTTACATATAATAAAGAACAAATAAATGTTTGTGAAAGGATTGGTGACCACACAAATGTCACAAGTTCTTATGCTTCAGAGCAACAATCTGACAAGATCAATGTAGTGACCTATCATACTTCTTACCTGTTCTATTTTTTATTTGATATCACACATATATGACACTGTAGATTAAGATTCTTTAACTTTGCATCATAATAGTATCAAGCAGAATGATAAACCCTCGTTGACAGCCCTGTAGCCTAGATGGTAGTGAACCTGCCTGTGAAGTGAGTGGTCCTGGGTTTGATTCCCGGCCGGGGCAGATACTTATGTGTCATGGATGTTAGTGATGTATTATTTGTGTTGTCCATGCCACCCGCGACACAGGGAATCTTACTGCAGGGGTATGAGTGTTAGCGTTATTAATTAAAATAAAGAATTTTATTGTGGTGGCTGAGAAAGTAATATTTACACTACTATCACAGCTATACCCACTATAACATATAGAATGTGTATGGTTTAGAAGGGCAGCAATGATAAATGATGAAACTTGACTAATGCAGTCGACTTATTAGAATGGAGTAAAAATGCTTAGTGTATATGTGTGAATAATTAGTATATATGTACATACTGCCTAATTGCATTTTTTGCATTTTTTTTTTGGTTTTTTAAACTCCCTAGTCTAACAACATAGGTAGAATCAGTGATCTAGGCCAGGGGTTCCCAATCGTTTTCAGCTCGCGGCGCAGTTTGAAGATTAGTATTTTATATGGGCGTCCTAGCCAAGTTAGCTATTAAATTTGTGAAAGTAACAAATCAAAGATATAGGTACCTAATTGTTACAAATTTAAAATCTCGTGTCATTTTGGTCGAAAAGGAGTTTTACGACACTATGTTCTTAACCAATGCTAGCGCCAA
>DWPA01001928.1:0-17016 GCA_018251375.1 Calpodes ethlius
GGTGTCAACGATTTATCAAAGAAATATCTCCCGTCAAGCGAGGTGTCTTACCCGGAGCGCGATCAAGCTCCGACTAACCAAGTTCAGAACTTATAATGTATATATATAAGATCTCGAAAACTTAGATAGCGTGATTCAGGTCGGACGTGACGTCATTATACGCAGTGTAGTGTCTTCACTATGTTAAAAGTAATATACATTACCTCTACAATCTTCCCCTTACTGAGCACGACAATGAGATCCGCGTTCATGACTGTGGAGAGGCGATGCGCTATGACGAGCACTGTGCGACCCTTGGACGCGGTCTCCAGCGCCGTCTGGACTACTTTCTCGCTCGCAGAGTCCAGGGCACTGCAAGCGTAAAGGTAAAGGTAAAGGTAAAGGTAAGTATGGCAAGGTAATTTCCAATATGTTAAATAAAAAAAGCCGAAAAACAGAGGTAAGAAATACCTTTGTACATTGTACTCGTATCGTATTGTAAGTTATCCCTTTAATTTATATGTATGAATTACGATAACGACAACCGGAGGACTCAAAAAAACTGAAGTATTTTAATACTTAATTTTCTTTAAAACATTAATCTGATACTATTACTAAATAAATTCTCGTCAAATGTAAGTCATTTTTAGATATCCATTTACAAATTCAATATACGACTTGTATTATTAAATATTTCGCAAACCAAATATTTCACAAAATAATATTCTCTTAACAGCCTTAACCTAAAAATAACACACTATTCTCATAGCTCTCAGAGTTTATTATTATAATATATCCGAATGGAACGCATCCATTCGTGCGTACGCAACATACGTCCTCTTGTACGTCCAACATACAAAGTTACCTCGTAGCCTCATCCAGTATAATGATGGGCGGGTTCTTCAATATAGCTCGAGCGATAGCTATCCTCTGCTTCTGTCCCCCGCTCAGCGACATCCCCCTCTCCCCCACCAGCGTGTCGTACCCGTCCGGGAACCCGGTGATGAACTCGTGCGCATTCGCTGTCTTAGCCGCGCGGTACACCTAGAGGAAATTAAATTAATTATTAATAACTTTTTTTTTTGTTATAACCATTTTTGTTTTTTTTTTTAATATTAATTATAATTTTACTTGTGTAACACACTTCTTTTTCTTGGCAAATTTTCAATTACTCGCTTCGGTGAAGGAAAACCTCTTGAGGAAACCTTTACACCCGAGAGTTCTACGTAATGTTCTTGAAGATGTGTGAAGTCTACCAATCCGCACCGCCTGTACCCCTCACATTGTGAGAGGAGATCCGAACTCAAAAGTGGGACAGTTATCGGTTGTGATGATTATGGATATTTTTGTTAGTTTAATAATACTATTATAATACTGAACTATTTTCTACGATCAGTACATAAAAAGTGTTTAACAATTAATAAATGTATGAAAAGAGATAAAATAAGTAGGTTCCATCAAATTTCAACCACTGAGAGAACATATATGAAAAAGAAATAAGTATAATAAATATTTGATGGATTGACTTCCATATTAAAAGAAAACTGAACAGAATTACAAATTAAACATTTCTTTTCAATTGCAAATGCATACAAAACGTACGCACACATACAAAACTTTCACAATCAATCATCACGCATCACAATCCTATATATCAACCCCCCCCCCCCCCCTCTCAATACTGACGTCATCGTCGGCAGCGTCCGGCCGGCCGTAGCGGATGTTCTCGCGCACGCTGCTCGCGAACAGCACCGGCTCCTGGCTGATGAGGCCGAGCGTGCGCCCGCGCAGCCACTTGCAGTCCAGCTCGCGGAGATCGACGCCGTCTATTGTCACTGATCCGTCGTCCACGTCGTAGAATCTAAGTTAAGAAAACATTAATATTGTTATGTCCCTGTCACACTTGTGTTAACGTTAGTGTCGAATACATTAATGTGGAAAAATAAGCGCGTTAAATGCTTCCTTACATTTATGGAGATCTATACAAATTTTACTTCCCGTTTATTTTAAGCTGCATACAGCGACTGCGTGATGCATTATTTTTACGTATACTTATCGACGACGACGTAGAACTCGACTGCAGTGACAACAGAAAGTGTATGAAAACGCAAAAAAAATCGTCCATCATAAACAAATAGACAATAATAATGCTGTTTACCTCTCCAACAACGCCGCAATGGTAGACTTGCCGTTGCCAGAAGTGCCCACTATGGCGACAGTTTTCGCGGCCGGTATCTTCAAGTTGAAGTTCTTCAATATCACCTGCGATATTATCGATGTATTTAATGATTAACTACAACTAAACCATACATTTCAAATGTTAATTCTGCGATTATGAACGTTTAATTATGTGCTGAGGAGTGTCTTTCGCTATTTCTTCTCCTCTACGACAAGGCACCTTTCCGAAACGGTGGTAGAATAAATTAACGACACTAATAAGTGCATCAGTAATACCTATAGGAATATAGTGATGTGGAATACAAGTAGTCAATCCATACTTACTATTTCACTGTGAGACCTCATAGCACTGTTTGTGAATACGGGGATTAAAATACGATTTGATAATTCTCACCGCCTCTGGCCGCGTGGGGTACGCAAACGTGACGTCCTTGAATTCGATGTCACCGTAGAATTCGTGATACTTTATCGTCTTAGTGCCCGATGTGTCCATTTTCGGTGCCTTGTTTATATACTGGAAATAATTAGTGTTTTAAATTAATATGATACCAAACAAAAAACGCAGCTGTCTGAATTCGGTCAAGAAGCAACTTGCTTCTATTAACTTAATTGCTAGGACGCTTATAAATAATAGCAAATTGAAAACTTTTCCTGCCGTTGTTATATATTACTTTTAAAAAAGTTTTTTTTTTAATTTTGCACATCGCGCTAATTAATCGCATTGATTCAATGAATATAGATTCAATTTTATTGAACAGGCAATCTTACAGGCCGAAGCGTTCAGTAAAAAGTCATAAATATATCATTAATCTTTCAAGTAATATGTAATATGTAACAAAAAATATATTCCGGTAGTATATTACCGTTTAAACAAACTATTTTTCCAAGCAAATCAAAACTATGTAGACAAAAACAAACCTTATTATCATAGTAGCCTAGTTAATAGTGACCCTGCCTGCGAAGCGAAGGGTCCTGGGTTTGATTCTCGGCCGGGGCAGATATTCATGTGACAGATAAATGTTTGTTCTCGGGTCATGGGTGTTAGTGAGGTTTTATTTGTATTCTCCATACCACCCGCGACACAGGGAATCCTACTGCGAGGCCAAGAGTGTGTTAGCGTTTATTATAGATGATTGTCATTAACGTTTAATTCGTAAAATCTTCAAATGCCGTCAACATATAAAACAACGCCATAAAAAAAATATATATAAAAATTGCAATTACAAATGCATTGCATTAACAAAAAGCGCCAGTCTTTCTTAAAAATAACATAATAAATAATACGTACAATCCAACTCATCGCAATCGGATTTCTCCATGATTTAATACCTCTGTATACGTATATCCGAAACACACATACAGTAGCTCCCCTCAATAAATATCCCAAACCTCCCTAAGCATCTCACCTGACACAATAGTCGGGCCCGACTACTTTACGACCCAAAACCGACCGCGATCCACGACTACTACATTCTCAGTCTTCTCCACATTAGTCACGAGCCAGCGAACTCCACGTTATGGTTGTAGCGAATCGTCGAGGCGTACCATTACCATCGATTTATCGGTCGTTATCAATACTTTTATTGTTGTATAATTTCTCACGAGCAAAGGGTTGTAAAACGTAAAGTAACTTCGGGTTACATTTTATTTACGACCGATCACTTGTCAAAAATTTTTGTTATTGGTTAAATTGCCGTTATAAACACGACTTTTATAATATAACCTATTATAATATTTATTTATGTAAGTGATATTTTTCAATGTAATAAAAATCAACTAATTTATGTTTTCTGTTCATGTTCTTCACTTTAATTATTACATGACGATATTATACGGGAAGGAATGTTGGACAGTGAAAAATGTAAAGACGTACATAAACTTCGTAGCCTAGTTGATAGTAATGCTACCTGAAAAGCTAAGGATCTCGTTCGAATCCTAGTCGGGGCGGACGTTTAAGTGGCACAAGTCTCAGGTTGTGAGTCTTAGTGATGTTTAAATGTTGATCATGCCAACCATGAAACAGTTATTCCTAGGACTTAGGCCTGGGTTAACTTATTATGACATTATTCGTCGAGTGTTTCTATTTATACGTATTGATGCTTTAAGTTACAGCATCAAAGACTCAAAAAAAGCGAAATACCCAGTTTCATCTCAGCCGATTACCCGGCAGTGATGGCTTTTGTCCGTCCACGGATGGCGATGACTAATTATCCTCATGTGCTGCCCATATATCAGTTATTTACACAACACGTTAAATGGATGAGAGCGTCATACCCAGTATCGTTTGCATGAACAAAACCTATAATTTCACACAAAATGGCTTGTAGTGAAATTGCTTATAATTACGTAAACACACTCTCCTGAACCAGTTGCAAATAGCAATTACTGAGAAAAGCACTTTCCGTAAAACTGTTACAATACTATGTCGAGAACTTAAGACCAGCGTTCACTATAGCCGTGACGATGCAGTATAGTATTGCTAAAATCATGACTGGCCATCTAATGAGGTTTTTCATTAGTAGCGACCGAGCATGTAAAGAATGTAGCTTGTATAGTTTAGCAGACAGACAGATGAACCACCTGATAGAAAGTGGTCAACGTCGCCCATTGACATCAGTAACGCCAAGGGCATCACCGATGCGTTACCAGCCAAAAAACTTATTATAAAAAAGATCGAATAAGAGTATGTTCAGTAATCTAAAACGTTGTTAAAATCAATTACAAATTAAATTAGGGGTGGAAGGCGAGGGTGCATTTCGTTAGCGCCACGTTCTACATAGTTTATGACATCTGGTCTTTAGAGAACTAAAATAATCGGCGTAATCTACAGAATTGAGCGATTTATACTAGATATGTTGTTTCGTCAATTTTTGTCTTATTAATACAAAAGTAACGGTGTAATGAAATAGTAACTATGCGGCCTGTACAAATGTGTACAATGTACAAATATTTTCAATTATAGTTAAGAATTAGTATATAAAAACATCGATATTTAAACAGCCAAAGAATATTTACAAATAAATCAACTAATATCGAATATCGTCTTGAGGAGAGTTTTACTCGCCTTCATAATTAAATAGTAATTTTATAGAAGTAACTACATTAATTTAAAATGAAATAAGGTTATGAGAGAAAAATATTTTATTTACGATTTGATGTTGGTATCCTTGCAACATGTGACACGAGAAAATCTTGTACTGTAGGTCTCGGGACTCCTCTCACAGTGTAAGGGGTACAGGCCAAAATCGACCACGCCGGCCAAATACGGATTGGCAGACTTCACACACCTTTGAAATTGAAAACATTACGGGGAACTCTCACTTGTGCAGTTTTATTCACTACGCTTTCCTTCAGCATACACTCATATCTCTTTGAAAATTAAGGGAGCGTGCCTAATTCACACTCAGACCTCCATCTGTCCAACCACTTATCATTGCTTACAAGTAGGTACTACAAGCTTTTAACTTATTAAGTAGACGCAAATATTTGACTCCAATCCCAACAGATAGTAAGTGATACTATAGTTTTAGGATTAGTAAATTTATTTGTAATCGTTAACATTCGCTGCAGCTTACGACATAGGACCATAATATTATTAAATATGTAGGGCGCATTGAAGCGGGAAAACTGTCACGTTGAACGGTCGACAGTTACGAAATGCACCGCCACGGTGAGGTGACCTTAGCTCCGAGTGTTCTGCCACTTAGTTATTAGTTGAAATGTAACACAGTATTACAGACGTGCTATTTTAGAGAGATATGAGTTTAAGTCTCGCGTTTAGAAGGTTCAATCTGCGTGCAGCTCGACTGGTACGCAATTATAATTATTACTCGTAACCGCTGTTGCTTTGCTTTGGGTATTCTGGTCTTCTATTAGCGAGTCTCGACAATCAATATAAAACAAACACTAATTAATTTCCCAAATTACCAACCTGCCTCCAAAACAAAACGCTTTTTTATTTAAGGTTACGATCTGAAAATGTATGGCAAATGACATCAAATGTCACTGCCATTAATTATCAGAGCTTGAGCGTGAAAAGAAAAGCATTTTGCTATAGAAGGCACGCCGGCTATTTCTATAAAAAATAGAGGTAAAAACACCAGCTCTTAAAGAACTCCATTATCGGATGGAAATCAATGAGTTGTCATTGACATACGTCATTTCCGTCTATCGCCATATTAGCAACAAACGTCCAAAGTAAAAATCAATCATTCAATCATGATCGATTGTCAGTACGGTCGCGAAGCGTATTTGCAATTGTTGCATATTGAAGCATCCGACTAGTGCTACCGGGGTATGTACCTCACCTAACCTCACTCATAATTAGGGTTGTCAGTTGAACGCTTCAGAAGTTTTTTATAGATATATTTTATTTACTAGTGTATAATAAATCTTGCAATTTAAAGTTGACAAAAGTTTTCCGTATATAGTATATTGATACGTATTAGTATATACATAGATGTCAATTCATGATATCATACAGCTGGTCTGAATCCTGAACTCAAAGGTAATTTCGGAATACACCAGGGAATGTTCACGTAAGCTAATTATATGACGGAACAAAAGAGCGTCGTATTCGTAACGAACCAATTTCTGGTCAGTTTAATAAAGCCACTTAGATTTTTCCTGACGAGAATACAAGAGGTGGGGTGGCTCAAAATTTCCTGAGTGTATGGAGGCAATCAACTTGTATACAATATGAGGGCACATCCCCTCGGCCCCTCGCGGGGGCATGTAATGACTACATTACAGCAACGTGTTCAATTATTGATATGATGGATTGCCGCGGTGTCGGGCGACTGTGATGCGATTTGTGGACGCTTATGAGAATTTGAGCCCCGGGATGCACATTAATCAATTCAGACCAAAACGTTTATATTAAGAACACTATACACCAGAATAAGCACATCTAGGTTTTGTGACAGATAAAAATTTAGTACATTACTGATATGTAAATTACGTTTACGTGTAGGTAATAGTACGTTAATGGCTCGAGATGACATCTAGAAGTATTGTAGGCGTTTCGTTTTTTTCTGTCGCTAGCACAGTCAGCTCGTGTGTAAATATTTAACAGTTTTTTAGGTTGGTATTTATTATTATATCCGAAGTGGGTTGAAGCAAAATATTGACGTATAAGGATTAGGATTCTCCGTGACTTGAGTGACATGGACAAAACTTATGGACAATACGTATAACATCACTAATACGCTCCGAGAAGAAACATTTATCTATCATAATAAATATCTACCCGGACGAGAATTGAAGTCAAGACTACCAACTGGGCTACGCGTTCGTCAAATCTATTCGTCGTCTAATTCGTCTATCGTAATTTCCATATTTCTTTCCACATTTATTATGTAGTTTTGTCCATTGGTCCATAGATCAATCGTCAATCAAGACCAATCAGAACAGGCCATGGCCTGATCGATCATCTATCGACTTTCTGCTATTGGTTGTTAAAGACACAGACTATCAAATCTGAACATTTTTATCCAATAAACAAACACAAAAATTAACTTCCGTGACGGCTACAAACGTTGTCGTTGAAGCATTTTTAAACTTAGGGTCGTTACCCTTCTTACTCCCGACGTGGACGGGGGTCACAAAGCCCCCAATTGTCATTAATACGCCGTCACAACACCCCCACAATCTGGACGAAGCATGTCGCCAACACGTGCCCGTTTGCATCAGATATAAGGTTTATAGATCAGATATTACCACATAATGACGTGACAGTACACGCGACATTATCATACGTATTGTGGCCATTAGTTAGGTACTTTTGGTTTTTGACACAATTAGACTATTCATATCTTACCTATCCCTTGCAGTTATGGACTTAATTAGCTATGATACATGAATTAAAAACTCTGTACCTCTTTTTACAACAATTACGCGAATAAAAGAGTACGATATTGGGCACTGTTAATGTTTACATCGAGAAGATGTGCAGAAAGATGATATTTTTATTAAAAATATATTATAAACATATAAAATAAATAAAAATACATATTACGCACACTACAATTAATTTGAAACACACACGCATAATATACACCTACACATATACCATTTTGTTTATGGTTAAAGTCAAACTGGAAGAAGATTAAAATGTTAAATAGTGAGTTGAGATTATAAATTAAGGTTAAATTTCGAGCACAGGGCTTAAGGGGTTAAGTAGATAACAGGTAAAAGTAAGTAACGTATCCATAAAAGTAAATATGTTTTACTAATAGAAGCTGTTTTTCTTATTGCAAGCAGACATGAAAAAATTTAAAATCTTAATCATCATATTATTTTATTTCATTCTTATTTCTAAAACCTGCTGAAAGAACTTCAGCGAATGGTGTGCGAGACCGGCCGTATATTATTTTGAATTGAAAGTATTAGAATGTACCTCTTTATTAACTCTAAATTTAATTTATAGTACCCTGATTGTTAAGATTTATATAAACATATTTTGTAGACATCACAACCCATAACAGTCCCACTACTGGACTCAGATCTCCTCTCACAATGTGAGGGGCAAAGTCCGTAGTCCAACATGCTGTTCAAGTGCGGATTGGTAGACTTCACACACCTTCCAGAACATTATGGAGAATTCTCAGATGTGAAAGATTCCTAACGAGGTTTGTTTTCATCGAAAAATTTGAGTAGAACGAAAACATGGATATTAAGATGCGAGAACAGAATCAATTCAGGACTTTTTTTAAAGAAGCGTATACCGCACATCTTTGTGTGAATTCGAAGCATAAATGCGACGGAAAATTGATGATACGACATATTGAAAACTAACACCATCATTACTGATTGAAACGCCACCATCAGTGAGTAAAGAGCGTTAACATCTAATGGTGCGACCGTTAGATGTATGCGATATGCTATTAGCTAACGAAAACAAGTTCAATAACTACAATGTACCACATGAAATTTAAATACAAATAAATAAAAATATATAATTAAAAACATACACATTTGTCATTGCCATTTTGGAATAAGTGAATTTGTAGTTATTGAATAAGAAAGAGATATTAATGTAAACAGTACAAGTAGTCACTATCGCCCATGAGTCTTAGTATCATCAAAAACTGTGATTTTTTTTACATAAGATAAGTCAATGCTTGACCACTATTTCACCTCATACTAAGTGACGATGAAGTCTAGTCTTGTCTTTTCCCACATTTCAGATTAAATAACAAAAACTATTTACAATAAACCTTTTGTAAGGTAGTTAGAAATACACAAATCTATGGCCTAACACAATTGATATAACGATACGAATAGTTGAACGCTTAATATAAATTAGTTTATTCCGTCACGGTCAAACAAGTGGCTCAGACGCGTCAGAAACTTTTGGACCATTTACGTCATTTTTATTTATCATATCCAGTGTGAGTTGCGAAATTTAGATTAATGATGTTCACTTCATTGGTTCTGATGTTGGGGCGACGGTGCTACTAAGTTACGAGTACAAAAAATAAGGCACTGAAATGTAATGTGAAATATGTGCAGTAATGTTGATATATTAATATAAATTGATCGGAGCCGTAGAAAAATTTTGTTAGCTACAATACATGTCAATAGAAATAAAAAGCAGTTTTTATGTCTCTTGTGAACGTGAAATACATTGTAAAATATACCTTTGTAACGTAGTTTTATACTAAATAGGGGTAAACTGGTAAAAAAGAAATAATCTATATTGTCTATGAAAATTTTAACGTAACGAAAACGTTATTTGAAATAGAATAGTATTTTAAAGTATAAAGTAACTGTCTATTTCTCGAGACATCATCCGCACGGGAGTACTTTCGAGAAATGTTTACATAAACTTTTATTCCTTATTTTATCGTTTTGAGAGATTAAATACCATAAATGTTGAAAAAGTGCTTTACAATTTCATAACAGCTAACCAAATACAATTTTTCATTTTTTATAATACTTGCTTGATTCAAAACTAGCGGATTTTCAACCAACGTTCTAACCTGAATCTAAACCCTCTTATAGATTTCCATCTACAGCATAGCATAGGAACAATTTCCTAGTTGACTTCTCCTACTCAATAACCACTACGTTGCCAAATTTTATCTTTATAGGTCAACAAGTTTTCAACATTTTGTGATTATTCAATGTACAAAATTCCTTTGTATTTCGTATAGATAAAGCGAAAGTAACTTCATATTTATATGTAGTCATTAATATTACGGTTAATATTTGAAGTACTTAATTTTATTCCAATATAATTTTGACACTCCGTAACTAAAATGACACATCAATCAACCTAATATGCGTGACATCCGCAAACACTCAAGGGCGATTAAAACGCCACAACCAAGGATGTGTTGAAGAAATTCTTACCAGGGGTCCAATTAAAATGTATTTAAAAGCTAATCCTGGAACAAATTACAGAACAACCGCTCCCAATGAACATTCGACAATGGGTTTTAAGACTATTGTAGTAAAGAACATAATGGTGGATAGTAATGTAATAGTTGATGCGTTACTAAGTGGATTGAGGTAATGAATTCAAATATTTTCAACTCGACGAACCCGGAAGATGAAACGCAGTTTAAGGGACTATAATCCCTAATACTTTTTGATAAGGCCGATGAAATAACAAAGGGTAGAATAAACAAAACGTCAGAGGACATCAACGATTCAAGTCGCAAACTGAGCTAATTGAAACGGACGCATCCTTTGTGATTCGACGCCCGGGGACAAAAACAGGAGATCCGCTACTCGTGTGAAACGTGAAATTTGTACCGTATGACAAGATGATACAATAGAAATGTTTTTCAAAACAACAAGGGCTTATTATTTCATATTTTCTTTAAATATTTATAAGTAAAATGTATACAGGCGTTAAAATTATCCCAAAGAAAAAATATTTAATAATAATAAATAAAACAATTATATCATAAGATACTTTTAATAATCTTTAAAATTTTAAAGATGAAAATAGTTATGTTTAAACATTATCATTTGAAGGAGAATATTTTTTAATTATAAAGTAACTTTGAAAAATACAGACTTAACCCACAATAATAATCCCAATATTCTCAATGCAACCCAAATTACTCACCGAAACGTTTTTTATAATAAATAAAGTAAGAAATCAAGTAATAGTCAACAAGCCAAAAAAACACATATTTCTAAAACCAATTTGGTAGGGTTTGAGAACTTATCAGAAATTCTGTAGGAATTATTAACGTACCAGAGGCAACCCTTGTGTGGTCTATTTTTTATGTAATTCTCGCAGAAGGCACTCGAGGGGTTGAAGATAAAGTTGCGAATGTACGACCCCTGTATTGGACGATTTTCGCAAAGGGAGACACCCAAAATACGAAGGGTGTTGTCGAATATACGACTCTTTAGGGCTCTGAAATAAAAGCTATTCTTGACTTAAAATATATTCTGAGTTTTTATTCAAGAATAGATTTTATTCCTGAGATTCCTTAAACAAAGATTAGGTAGGCGAACTTCCATCTCTAACCAAATTCCAAGTTTATTTAGTCAAAGTAAATGTAAACTGGACAAAACCAGTTTGAACTATCGTACAATATGCTTCTAGATTTAGGAATTTTTTGCAGGTTGATAAGATGATAAAGATATGAAGGTGAAACTTTGAGCAAACATTAACCGAAGTTCATTAAACAAAATGAATATATTAATAAGACAAAAAAGTATGACTGTACAACCCTTACATTATACAACTATTATCCTGCGATTAGTATTGTTTATACCGCATAAGAGCTGGTATAAATTACATCCTAACCACGGGCAGGATACCGCTCGAACGCTTTCATATAATAGGATCATGTGCTACAAATCACATAACAACACGTTTAACATCAAATGCGTTAGGCAAATTTATGGCCCGTATCACATATTCGAATTATCCGCAGGCCGTAAATCACAAAAACATAGTCGAACACACCGTAATGGGTTCAATACTCGGTCACGGATCACTGGAATCATTGAAGGATACTACCGAAATTGGTGCCGCATACAAAAAGTGTTCCGTCCATATTGACCTTGCGATAACAGTTTAATTTCAGGATGTCACTATCTAATTCATTAAAGTCTATCTAATCGTACTTAATATCCCATATCCTATTGAGTATCCATACTAATATTATAATTGCGAAAGTATGTTTGATTGTTTGTTTGTACTTCTTTCACGGCAACGGAGCGTCGCATTGATTTTGGTGTGTAGATAGTTGGGAGGACGACTAGTACCTTGGCTACTTTTTACTGCGAAAAAACATTTATTTTTGTGGGAAGATCTATTACGAAGTATATTTCAGCAAATTGGTTACTAGACCAATGATAGAAAGGAATCAACTAACTTTTTATTGCTGTTTTATTTTCACTTGCAGGTGAGAAGCTACGGGCAACGTCTAGTAATCTATATAATTATATACTAAATCACAGTAAGGAACAAAAAAAACATTAAATAATGATTCCTAATATTACTACATATTCAAATAGTACTAAACCTTCGAAAAACATTTTAAAAAATTCCAATTACACAACACATAATATATAACATAAACATAGGTACAATTATATAACCCAAAATCATACAAAGAAATCGACGATTTGAGTTACGCAAAAGAATTTTGACAGACACCGATCACATAAAGGACTGACAATAAGTCCAACGCAAATGAAGCAAAACCTCCCCGAGGTGGAAGTGGACCAGTTTTCTAAAGAAATAACAAAAGCCGACGCCGACAAAATAATTGGTACACAACGCGTGGAGCCGACAGATGTTTAGCTAAGATGCAGACTAAAGGCGAGGTGCTCTTGACAGTAAATTTTACAAGAAAACTGGAATAATCGTCGTGGGATTCGACTTCCGTGTTGCGGAACCGGTTTTGAAAATGAGCGTTGTAACGAGGCGGTTCATGATCAGGCAAGTTCATGGGAAAATATAATATAATTGTATACATTCGTTGTTATATAACCAAATTAAAACTTTATTTGATTAGTTTAATCGAATGACGTGTTGTAAACGCCTCAATTGTTTCATTGCATTAATAAATAATCTTTCGAAATGAAGTTACATTTATAATAAGTAGTAACGGTTAGAAATTATACAGTAAATTTTATTTATAATAATAAAATATGTAACAGTCATCTACTGTTATTAATAAAACCGATAATAGTAGTAAAGTTTATAATCGCATCACATTTGTACTTCTAACAAGATCAAATTATAATAATGGTAGACTTACACGAACACAAAACATTAGATAAACGACGCGGCTTTAGAAAATATTGTTATGATGATACAAGTAGCTGAAGGGCTCAACCCTTCCGTCTTGTCACTGTCAAGCGCGAACAATAGTGGAATTTGCAGAGTTACGTCAATCAAAACTTGTACGGAGAAAATGTACTTTTAATAGCAACTGAATAGGGAAGTCTGAAAAAAATATACATAATAGAATGGCACGAATCTTCACACGATATCAGTTTCTTGACCACATCACGTCTTTGCGAAGGTAATGCGCGTACAGATAACATCAAAGTTGATACGTATCTCTCGATTTTATACATAGGGGTAAAAAGTATAGTAATCCGCAAGAACTCGTGTTGAAAAATAGCGAGATAAACCTATCAATAAACAATACTCCAAATACTTAATGTCAAAAAAATTAAAGCGATTTAGGAAACCCATCAAAAATATCAAGTCACTTTTTGTTTGCCAAACACAGCATGATATAATCAAATGTTTGATATTATACCAAACACAATAGCCTTAGATGAATCTAACTTTGTGGGACAAAAGTTGAAATTGTTCCAAAATTATTTTCTGACAAGAATAAGAAATTGTGGACAAGAAGTGGATGCGCTCCACTAAATCACAAAGATAAACTAGGGGCCGAGATTTTCAATTGTTCCCCCACGTAAAGAGAAATATGCCACATTCGCTCGTAAATATTGTAACGAAATAATTTTGAAGTGTTCTTGGAAATACGAACTCCATATTGTATTTTAATTTTATCAAGGTAGGTAACATGATGAACTAAAAAAATATAATGATTAATCAATAAAATCCAAGTTTAAAAATAAAAAAAAAACACATGAAAAATATTAGGAACAAAAGATAAGAAATCAAATAACGTTTAAATTTTATGGCTCTTGTCTATTCCCTTAACAATGTTATCTCATTGCAGATATCAACGTGTAATTAACGTTCATTAGGTTTATAATAACAAAGACAAACATTAATAATGAGTGCGCCGGCGATAAGATCGCGAACTGCGTCAAATCTGGTTTACGTTTAAATTAAACATCAAATAAAAATATGAGAAACAAAATATGAACACATGTTTTAAAAAAAAAAAACTAAAATTGTTTTCTTAAAAAAACTAATCTAAACGAAAAAATACACAATACGATTAATCTCAATACAAATATTGCTACAGCCGATGTTGAATAAATTTCATACGCTGGATTAATTCGGGGATTAAAAAGTTTCATGGAACTATAAATAAAAGATGTACATCGTAATAGACTCTACTAGTGAATTGAGATGTTTTTCGGAGTGAAAAGTAGCCTATGGCGCTCTTCATCCTCTAACTAACACGACAACAAAAATAATACTATTATGACACTCCATTGCGCTGTGAAAGAACTACAAACAAACATACTATTAGTAAGTATAGAGTATAGATCCATCTTCTGACCAACTATGTGATATAGAGCCAAATCTAATGTTTCATGTCGTGTCTGTTTTTGGCAAGATAAAATTAAGTACATAAGAAAGATGTAAAACTAAGACTTATTTTTAATTTAAAATTATACAAATGACATGTGAAAATATAAAATTGTACTTTGACGAGCCTAAAATTTGACACAGTTGAAGTTTTTGTGGAGAAATAACAGTAGGTAGTCGTAAGTAAGTAGGTATAATTGAGTTTGCAAAATTCGATCTAAACAAAGAAGCAAACATTGCAAATTAAATAAAACAAATCTAATATATTAGAAAATTAATTACAATGGAATAAATTGCAATACAAATAAGAAAAACCGTATATCATTCACGAATACCGACAACACCACAAAATTAAATTGATCGTATTAAGGGGAAGTAATACTGCGACTATGGCCATAGATTACTAATCCTACGACGTAACGTGAGTACTTGAAACAGAGAATATTCACGTCACGTTCATTGTGGAAATAGAAAACAGGATTAGGGGAAGAATAGACCACGGTCACGGGCGTTGGTGTTTTGTTGTTGTTGCCAAGGTTAGCTGTCTGAATTGACTAGGTGCCCGCAAGTTTGTGCGCGGTAATACAGGACTTTCAAGAGATATTCGAGATCCGTGTTTTGCAATTATTTGTTGTCTTTTAAAGGCACGATGCCTATCATTTCAATACTCTTAGAATTAAACGATTTGGCTAAAACACGACACTGCTAAGTTTCTGCGAAGCTTAGCAGTGTCGTGTTTTAGCCAAAGCTTCGCAGAAACTTAGCAGGTAAGTGTCTCTAGATTTTGCATTACATAATCTAAAGCCATTGGACAGTTGCATCTCAAAGCGACATCGTTCACATAATAATCAGATTGGAAGCGATGATACGCTCGTTTTAAGAATAAACCGTCGTCCGGCAAACGGGTCTTCAGATAATGATCTCGTTTTACAATGCGAAATTGGATCAGACCGTGAAATACGCAAGATGTGCTCACATAGTTGAATGTCTTGAGATGTATACGATTCAGTGTCGAGAGGCTGAGAGCTGTAACGCGGTAACTGTCCTAATTCGAAAATATTTTCAATTTCTTTCCGAGAAATTTATTATTATCGATTCTGTTTTTGGTCTCGCTGACGTCTTTGGTTTGATAAAGGAGGATGGGTTTTTATATCGACGCTTAACTTCCCACAGAATCTAAATTAACATTAATGGCTTGGTGTCTCTTATAATAAGATTCCCGTGCATTTTTCTGTAACAAACAACTGTAAACCCACGGTAACACAAAAAAATATCCAAAAAACCAAACTAGTTCTAATAATTTTCATAAATTTTGTAACATGTTATTTGATTTCTGACTATAATATGTAAAAAGAGGTTTAATGACTTATTATTGCACCCATTGTAAACAAGCTGCGCCCGACTTCGTCCGCGTGGGATTTAACAAAAACTGTTTAACTTCATTTGTTTTAGTGGCCTAAGTTACTCCTTATTACATTAGCTACCTGCCAATAAAAGTCCTAGCAAAATCGGTCCGGCTATTTAAGAGGTTAGTCAGAACAAAGGGACAGACAAATGTTATTTTGATGAATGTGTCGTACGTATATTCATATGCAAGTAGTAAAAATCGGTTATTTCAATATTACAAACAGACACTCCAATATTATTTATATGTATAGATATAAAAGTAAATATTTCTTTTATTAAAATTTATCGAAAGCATATAAAAACTTTACCTTCGTCGTAAAACTCAATTTATTTAATAAATCATCTAACATAATAATCTAATAGTCAATCAAAAAGGAATTAAGAAATGTATATATTATCTGTAACTAACTAAACATGTTTTTGTCATCTACTATTTGTAACTAACATAAAATAAAAAAGAAATAAAAATATATTTTGTCTTCTCTAGGTGCTCAAAAATTCTTACTGGATTCCTATTACGTTTATTACAGAAAAACACTTTCAAAGCATGATTGTGTCCAATACAAGGCGTAGTTGCAGTGAGAATTTGTCTTTGGTCGTTAACACATTCCGTCAGTTGGCGGGTTCTGTCCGTCAGCTTAGTGCACAAACCAGTCCCGAACAAGGCGGCTAGTTTGACAAACACAAATTGTTGTTAACAAGGGGCGGCGCGTATTGTCAACGTGCCCCCT
>DWPA01001929.1:0-17014 GCA_018251375.1 Calpodes ethlius
TATAACAATGAATGTTTGTCTGTATGTCCTTTATAGAATCGTAAACAATACATTTAATCATGTGATGATCTGTAGTAAAGTAGTTGTGTATGAGCCCACGGAGGTTTCTACGTTGGTACGACCAATTTTCGACAGGTGTCGTCACTGTCATTCCAATTGATTTCATATATTTCCGTGGCAGTTCGTGTTGGCGTAGCAACGCCCGAGTTCAGCTAGTTGATTAATAAATATTAAATACCAGTATTTCATTTCTGCTTCAAATATATGACATGCCATAAACTTCGAAATCTGTACTCCCACGGCACTGGAACCCAAATAAGTGCGCAAATATAATAACGCAAGATCCTATACATCACAGGCAGGCCTCCGTTTCATTCAGCAAAACTCTTGATTTGCATAAACTTTACGCATAAAACTCCAAGCGAAGAAGTTAAGGGGCGAATCTTGGAAGAATCACAATTTCATGTAAAACCCTTGGTATATCCCTGAGGAAAAATGCTTTATTTTAACCAAAGTAGGATGCAAATAATGCTCCTATATCGCTTACGTCAGTAAGTATATATAATGATGTGGGTATAAGCTTCTTCATTATTTATTTACATAAGAAGTACGGAATGCCCTATATAGATTATTAGATGTTGACTGCGGCTCCGCGTGTGAAAAGAACAGCAATAAAAAGGTCGTATTTTTTTTTCTCTCAATGGTTGCTAGGCAACGCTTTGTAGTTAAACACTTGATTTAATTTTACTGACATATACATCGTAATGAATCTTTCTACAAAAATGAGTAAGAATACTCTTCGTCTTCCCAACTAGGTATATCCAAAACAAAAATGGCATCGTAGGGACGCTCCGTTGCGCCGTGAAAGAAAGACAAACGAAGACACTTTCATTTATAATATTAGTATATATTACATTTCAACCGCTAACGATACCAATGAATTTACATGATATGTTTTAGGCAGAATACACATTTAAATTTCCCACCAAACTTATATATTATATTACACTAATATTTTTTTTAAACTCCTCTAGTAAATGGTAATAAAAATGCACGTCGTATTATTATACTATCGTACTGCACTCATATATTTCGGTCAAACGACGGCCTAGAATACTGACCCCAATGCTTTTTCGACAATCCAGTCTTGTGAGGGGCGTTTGGACCGCCCCACGGTGATAGTACTTCGTGCAAGGATTGTGTTATCAATATTATCAAGTCATATAATGAACTGGCATTTAGAAAAAAAAAAGTTTTTAACACGAATATCTGCTTTAGCCCAGAATCGAACCCAAACCAGTCATCATAACTATATATTGCCTAATTTTTTGTCTTATCTCAGAAGTAAATCATTTATAAAATTAATTTCAATACAAACTTTCTGCAAGGGCTTTTTAAGCGATTTTTATTACTTAATAATTTCCATTGTATTATCAAAACATTAAAATAAAGCGTTTCATTATTTCAAAGGTTAAAAAATTAAAAACGCTTCTAAAATTAATGAGTTTCAATCGGCAAAACGAATCGCCCCAAATACTCGTATCCTAACAAAACGCCCCGAAACATCCGCTGGCCAAGCTGGGGCCATTTGTACGTTACGGTGCGTTAAGTTAAACCCGTCGGCGTCGCAATCGATACAAATGCGTTGCGAAAGGTTGCCAACCATCTTTAGTTGGGGATGCTACCCTTGCAGACAACCCTAAATAGACGCAGTTAGAGTTGGGGCGATGCAAAGTGATATTTTTGCTTTTTATGATCGTAAATGAGCTCTGAGATGTTTTTGCAACTGTTATGATGCGAATTTTCATACATGTGTTTTGTTTTTTTTTCCTTTTTGAATGGGCAGATTTGACGTAATGTGCGAATAAATATTCAAATTTAAGAAGATTGCTAGTAAAGAAATTGTAAAGGAAAACATTGCGAGAAATATAATTCTTTAATGTTTTTTTTTCTTCTTTTAATTTTCTCTGATTCGAAGTTCCGTGAAGCCGATCTGACTAGCTACCATTCTCTTTCTTGAATCGCCCCCCAAACGTGCTAGGCCTGGAGGCTTGAGATTCAGATATTTTTTCATCTTTCTTTCCTTTTCTTTCTTAGTCGGCAGCGTATTGGTGATGTCCATGGGCGACGGTCATCGGTTACCATCAGGTATCGCCAGCATTTTTATCGCTAGCTATTTGTATTAAAAATAAAGCTACGGCTAATTAGTGTGTCTACATGATCAGGTTTAGTTAAGCGCACAAATAAAATTATAAAATATTTTCTTGATAAATCTATAGATATATATAGATATACCGTTGTATTGTAAAAGTATTATATGTTAAGATACACTGCAGTAAGTCGATTAATAAGTATTTATTATCTGTGTTTTCTTACTTTCCGAAGAGAATGTTTTTAGCATTAAGGCCACCATGGAACCTGTTACTTTTTTAAGATTCAAAACTTTAAATAAAGAATAAATATTTATGAAAACTACCATCAAGAGCATATTTGTGTTAACGAAGATTTTGTTAATTTTCTTTTAAAACAAACTTATTATACAAAATGTTTCTTTGGTTAATTTGCCTGTGTAATAAAGTCTACGGGAGTATAAATATATCTGAAACCCGAGAGAAATAAAATTTTTTAGAAGTTCATTTGATATTTCGGCGAGAAAATTACGTTATTAACTTCGTAACTTTCTCATTTCCGTACAATGTATGTGAATCTGTATATTTTAGGAAAGGTTTTTTGTGTTTTTATTATTATATGAAAATGCATATTTCATAAGTAAAAGAAAAAATAATACCTATATGAAAGTATGGTATATGCTTATACGCATACCTAAGCGCTAAGATATTCGATGTCAAATCAAAAACTACCAAGTCTCAATAAGTTATCATAAAAACTTTCTCCTCAAAATCGCTTAAAACCAATGAAAAACCTTAGTCCAGTGCGCGTCTATCTATATGTTAATAAGTGGATAAATATTCTTTGTATTCGTTTTTTGGAATAATTCCGGCGCATAAGAGTCTAAGATTTGATTTAGATAAAGTTTATATGGAATAGTGTAGAAAACTATATTCTATATATACGTGTGTAAGAAATACATTTGTTACAGAAAATAATACATTCCAAAAGGACAATGTAAACTGAGCTTTGATACGTTGTATTACGGTCGACTTTCGATTGCAGATCAGGCTTCTAGTATGTGTAGATAGATAATTAAATTTTAAACCAGGAAGACCCAAACTATTTTGGGACCCCTTTTCCAAAATGACCTAATACGTCAGACCCCACAGCTAAATTGTTTTAAAAATGCTATCTCTAGTTATTTTTCCTCTTGCTGAGTTTAATATTGTACAAACTTGTGCATGCTTATCGATTTCTTGATTATTTTTAAACTATAACAACGGTACTATGTACAAAAATATTGGTCATTCGAATAAAAAATTGGTATTAGTAACACAATTTTTTCAGTAACTTAAATGTTTCAAATTAAGATTTGTGTTAATAAATAGTGTAGATTTTTAGACTTCGTCGACCCCCAAATCAATTTACGCTTTTGTCGACCCCTGGGAAACCCATATCCGCCATACCCGTCTGCTTTGGGAATCCCTGCTTTGAACAGTAATGTAGTCGTTAAATTTGCTAATTCTCCATTGTTACAATGAGTTAAACGTGCCTAATTGCTTAAATACCTAGCTCGGCAGACATTATTACTACCAATCGAGCAATAGCCTCCTCTGTATGTTCACAGATTGTGTGCATGTCAACTTAATACGAGGGAATGACGTATTCTGAGAATCGGTTTTTTCTTGACAGCTCACGAAAGGTTGCAATTTGTTTAATAGTTTGGCCAAAATTTGCAGTAACTGCGTGTTTTTATGGCTAGACAGTCTAAATTGCTTCGTAATGAAAGGGGAAAGTGCTTTTTAAATAAAAAGTTTTGGGTTTTACCGAGTATTCAGTCTTTTTTATTTTGAAATATGGAAAGCGTATGCAAAGCGTCAGAATTAATTAAATTTGAAGAACAGTGTTTAACATAATGTACGTTAAATTAAATTTTAAACGTAATTAGTGTTTGTTATCGATATGCAAAATAACTTTTTTATAATTATAGTCTGTGAAACTGTTCAACTTCAACCGGAAACCACTAAATAGTTGTAGATGAAACTTGGCACGTCTGTAATTTACACCACGGTTCTGACCCTTGGATATTTTTCACCCGGAAAACAGATTTGTTCACGCAGAATAACAGATAAAATTTAGTATAGTGTTTTGGCAGCATTTTTGCGACTATTCTTATAAATTTCTGTGTTTATTAAGAGAATAACAACATAGTCACTTAAAGCGGTAAAATTGAGATCACAGTTTATACAAATGTCTGAATTTAATGAGTAGCAATATTTTGAGTGCGTGGACACGCACGCTCAGAGGACTCTGAGGCACGTATTTACCAAAGAAAAGCAAGAGTGGGTGCAAGCATAATATTTTAATGATATACTATCGGTCGGGCAGTACAAAGTAGTTCATTAAAGCGCCATTACACAATGCAAACATTTGCATTTAATGACGTTGCAAAATACAACTTAAGGCGATTATTGTGCCACATAAAATGTGGATTGGAGGCCAGTTTGATACTTCGTTATGTTATGTTTAATAGTTAGGGTTTATAGTAGTGATAAATATTTAAATATCGTTTATTTAACTGAAATATGGCTCCTTAAAACGCAGGAAACCCGGGTTTAAATCTCAGTTCGATTATTTCTTTTATTTTCAAGTTCTTTCTTTTTGTGAGAAAAAAATATATTTGTTTATTATTTTTGTTGGTAAGATCAAAATATATTATTCATACTTCATCAGTAAGTAATTTGCATTGTTATTATAAGTAAATATAATTAAAAAAAAACATGATGTACTAAAAAAACAGCCGAGCAAAGCTCGGTCATTCAGCGACTATGTCATTAATCCAGTGACAGCCAACAACCGGTCATTTTACGAAACGTAAGGACTTCATGGACTGCCTGAAAATTTCATGAAATCCATGACAAGGATGAGACCATGACTTATACATCACTATATGTATACTGTATAGTGTATAATATTGTATTTTAAACTGTTACTTTGTTTAATTTCGTGTGTAAAATGTTAATGGTCTTACACAGATTAAAACTTGCTGAGACTTCAGGCTCCGGGCATTTAGTCCCTAGTACTGTAAAATGTTTTACGAGTACGAAACTACAGCCTGAATATTAATTTTATTTAAATAGTTACGAAGGACGTACATAAGGGATAATTTGGGAATGTAAATTTAAAGTTTGCCTCAAATAAAATTTGTATAGGCTAGTTAACTATAATTGAATATTAAAATTAATTCATAGATAATGTAACTAAATTCTGTTACTAGTGTAAGTACATAGTGGCTTGAATATTAATTCATTATTGGTAATAACTGACAAATATATAAAGATCCATTCTTTATTGTTATTGATGACTGTCACCATTAGATGGATCATTATTAATTTATTAGTTTTTACCAAAAAAGTATATAATTTGAGAAAAAGATATTGATGATGAATTAATATTACATGGTAACAATCATCAAAAAGAATAAAGAAAGTAAGTACTGGCTCAAAAGCCCTCAGCCGGAATACGATCTCCTGTATGCCTACTGTATTATATGTACAGTAATTAATTATGCATACTTAAAGTAAATAACTTAATATTTAATATCCTTATTAACCGAAACCAGACATTATAATTAAATTCATACGGTACATATTGTAAATTTTCTTCATATTTGCCAATCTCGCACAGAATTAATTTGCGCACACTTCGCATTCCAAACATTACTCTTGATTGTAAACCAGATTTGTGCGTAATTATTTCCCGCGCAAATACATGAATCGACTGCGGGTAAAACAATACATTCAATTGTTTTGTTCGAATGAATAACTCATAGTGATATAGCAAAGTTACACACGAGGTTAGTTTTATTGTGTTATACTGAACAAACAGGAATAAATATATTACGCACGTTGACAAAACTCCGATTGCGTTCCAATTTACCAGTACGCCGTCATAAATATTTTTGTTTCCCCATTCACCGCTAGTACTAAAGCGTAAACTTGGCTCATAATTCTATCTTGTGACGGAAAAACTTCACAAGTTAAACTGGATGTTTCTAGTGAACTTTCTTTCGAGTTTTTGTACGTTCTACAAGAAACAACATCCAGAGGCTATATGAGTCACGTTTGGGATGAGAGATTTTGTACAATGAAACGTATTGTTCGTATGTTACAAAGTTTGACTGAAACTTTTGTCATCTTATTTAGTAACTTCAGCTATGTGGAGGCTTTAGTAGTTGTTCGGGAGAACTTTGCGTGATAGCGACACGCAAAGGGTTAATTTCTGTACCGAGTCGAGTACATTGTACAAATTCTTGAAATTTCGTTGCCACTATGGGAGTTCATGAATTTTAATTGAAATTAATTTAATATTATTTTGTTTTCTACGCGATATATCGATAACAAGCTTAGTGATAGTTTGAAAAAATATCTCGTGTTCAAATTGACCTTCGATTCAAATTTATTATTCATATATAGAATAATTCTTAAGTATATCGTGGTTTTTAGGCGTTGCATGTTTTTGTCTTTCTTAATCACTGACCAGCAGGGCGGACTTTTAGTTCGTTTGTCGGATATTTCTATTAATACCACCCATTTAATTTGCTGTCAAACATCACTTATTTTCTGAACAAAAGATAGGGTATGTAACGCGTCCACGTGTATATCAACATGTATATACATATATATCTGTAATTCATATAAAATACGGCATCAATTAAACCCCCGTTCTCTCTAATTCCTTTCAGCTCGTCACACACTAATCTCGTTAACGTTCAAATTCCCCTTCCCCTTCCAGATCGACTACCGTTTGACAAAAGACACGCTTCGCTTTGTGCGATGTTGACAGCCGGGCAATTACCCTGCCTACCATAGGGCATAGATGTGCCAACATTTTTGATGTAAATTAAAATATAAATGAGAGAGCAACCTAACCTTAAACTCCATCAACCACATTGAAGCATATAGAATTACGCTGTTGACTTGCTCAAGTACACTTAAATCTTAGATTGAGAAAACAATGCTCCTATTTTTAAGAGCTTTGTCATACATAGTAATCTTATTGTTTGATTTTTCCTCACGTATGTATTTCTTTGCTGCACACCTCTGGTGTATTCTCAGGCTTACACTGAACTATTGAAGTAAAGCAGAATGTTGAGATGTCTGCAGGATTAGGTTACAGGTCCATTCAAGTGTAACACTTTTTAACCGCTAACGTATTTTCTGCAGTGTTCATACAACTACCATGCTGGGTAAAGTGTCTAAAAATATCATGATCTTATTTTTTTTCGAACTTGAAGTAATCAGTGTTTTATTTGTTTTAGGTGAAGTGGTATCCACGAGGATACTATTGTTCCAGTTACACTGACGTCGTTACTAAACAAGTAAGTTAAATATATTTAATTCTTTATACAAGGTTTTTCTACGTACCTACAAGCATTGACGTAACCGAACAGACAAAATACGACCGGAACGAGGTGCGTTAAAATTTTAACACCAATGCCAACCAAAAAAATACGCGTCTTATGGACTCCGCTTACCCTGAGTTCATAAGGCGACGTTGACGTTATGCGTTTTTTGGACGCATACGGTCGACGTTCGATCGCAGTGACAACAGGACGTGTGTGACAACGCAACAATTATTCACACGGCGCCAGTATGTGTTGACCGCGTACGTTAAAAAACGCTCAGAACACTCGCTGTGTGAACGCGCCATTAGACTCAATGAATGATGACAATAATAAACTGAATAATCTATGGTTACAGATTCACACAGAGTAAGTTAGAGAGTGAATTAACAATAAACTATTTAAAAGCATTTATCTGTACCGCGATAATGGCCGACACGGCGCACTCGTACTGTTAAATTAGCACGAGACGGTGAGTCATTCACAAATTTATCGGGAGCAAGAGTCAGAGGGTGTTACACCCCTCACATTGAGTTTGAAATATTCGGAGTACCGTTAATGTATGTTATTGATAACTTGCGTTGCGAACACCAATTGCCTTAGCGAGAATAATTTTATGATTGAATGTTAAATTATTATCCTATATTTTCAAGAAAGAAAAAAGATGCGGAAATAAAGAAAGAAATAACTCTTTATATCACAGTTGAACTTAAGTAACTAAGTTAAAAGATCTTGATACTAACCTTACCATACCTGATGATTCTTAATTGAATTATGCTTTTTTTAATTATATGGCTGACAAACGAGAGACAAGCATCTTGTCGATAAGTAGTCGTCGATAAGTAAGTCGATAAGTAATCGTTCATGGACATCAATAACAAAAAAGCATCATCGAAAATCATCACCAATGCGATGTCGGCTAAAGCTTTATTCTGAGAAGGAACCGCTCTATTCTATTCTATATGAGAGCTATTTCTGGCTCTCAAACATTCCGACCGAAACACGTAAAAACATGTCACTTAAACTTGAGTAAACTTCTATTTTGATTATAATAATTCAGTGCTTCACTACAATCTCATATGATGTTGTGGATTTAGTTTGACAAGAAATTCTAGCTCGTATTAAGTCTAATAATTAGTAAAGTGTGTAGCTAGACATGTCAATATAACGTTATATTCCACTTGGTACTGCTTGGCGTTAATTAAAGATAAAGAGTACTAATTACTATGATTCTCTCACCAACATTACGAGCAACAGAGCGAAGCAAGGGTAAGCAAATTGATTGTTCATTATTCATGAATGTAGGTATACAAGTTCGGCTGGATTCATTTATCTAATATCTGATTGAATAAGCATAGTGTTTGACGAAATGAAATTATGTTATTTTGGTTTATTATAATACATGAATATACGTTGATTGTCATTTTAAATTGGAACGATGTTGGATTTTGCTTGTCTGGAAGAAATGGCTTGTAAGCGATAAGGCCTCCCATTATATTGTGTTTCTCAATTAAACATGATTCCCTTTATATTTCTGTAATGGTGTAAAGTGGTTTAAAGTTGCGATTAGATTGTCCGCCTCTTTATTGAACGACTTAGCTTTACAATTCAAGTGATTTGCCATACTGGAGTTGTGTAAAGTTATAAAAGATTTCTTAATATTATTATGTCAGACGCACACATCCACTATGTATTCATAATAATTGCATACGATGCCGTGTCGTCCAATGAATAAATCTTAGCTACGACCTACCGAATATTAGTATTCGAATTGTCTTGATAACGCAAATCTTCGCCGACTTCAGCATTAAATATATTCATTAAATATCTTAATATTCTCTTTCTCTTTTACACAGTCTTCTCATGTTCATGTACCTACACCATCATTAATACGATGCCGCTTAAGTTACATCCTAAACCACTAAATCACACAAACTCACGATACGTCACTTAGTTTTATAGGTGAATGCTCCTAAATACTGTTAGATGTTAAGCCCACGCAATCCTAATGATTGTACCATTCGCCGAAGAATAAATTTTCATCTACATCGATTGGATTCGCTACGATCATTTACGATCCGGTATCGTTAGGATTCTTTCTGCTGCGTATATATGTGTTCCTTCTAAGTTATTCTAGATGCGATTTTGGAGGTTTTCAACTAAGGTCTAATCGGTCTTTAGAAAAATGATTTTCACACTACACCGCACCGGTCAAGTTCTGCAATTACCAGCAAGAGTCTGAAATAAATTAAAATTTGATAATTATCACTTATTAGAATATGTGTACACGAGTAACAAAACTTCCACTTGAAGGTATTATACATAAACTGAATTCATATGCAAATGCTATTTGTATTAGAAATTCAAGCTTGCAACTTAGCAATTTCAAACTCGTATCATCTCCCAAGTTATTTCATAAATGCATGTCGTTACACCAAACGTCACCGCTTCATGTTGAGTACAGCAATAAGCGTTATGGGAATACCAGCGTATCATAAGAGTTGATTATGTTGCAAGCGAGAAGCTTCTGATGCAAAAACATGTTATATAGCTCATGAAAGCCAGCGGATGACGTAGCAAAAACTAGTGGAAAACCATCTATGTTTGGTCTGTTTGAAGTTATGCGGTTATGTGCTAACGAGTACTGGAACGTGCCTTTGAGTTAAACTTAGTGAAATTAAATATTACGTCAACAAAGTTGGCAGTCATGAGTGCGACAGCCACGTGACATAACCTTTAAGTTGCCGGGCACAAATTTGTATGAAAGTGCATAGTTTTATTCATACGTGTGACTTTTTGGTGGTCTAATACCGTTACAACACACAGTGACAGTGTGTTGTGTGTGTTGGTCAATTCGTAAGTGTGTTTTTGTAGTTGCGACAACGCAGCGTCAAAATTCATTATCCAAATGTGCGTTTAACGTGTCTATGATACGTCGCTGTTGCAGGTGTGAACGGACACTGAATATTATATTGGATGCGTACATAAATATTTACTAAAATATGTGTCACTTTAATTACAGATGAAAAATTGTAAATAAATAATAGCATTACCGTTAAATCCATTGCTATGTTTCTTGTATATTATTAAAACAACGTATCTTTCTTCTCTACGTTACACTGGCTTCTTCGTCTCAATCAATACTTTAACTAATTCTTCTACACAAGCCGGGAATTTATTCAAGTTCGTAAACGTTTCAAACGAAAGGTGAAACTTTCGTTAACACGACGGGAAATATAGTAGCTACGTAATTCTTATGTCGCGTCGTATTTTTTCGCGTGTTGTAAGTCGTAAGACATGCGTTTTAATTTGTTTTTTTACGTCTAGACATTTGTCACACCAACTCCGGACGTTGTTTGTCTTGAAATAGAAATTTAAGGCATAAAGTGAGCTTTGTCTAAGCACCGACACTCAAAGAACAAAGATATTTAAACGCGTTTCTTTAAGCTACCCATTACCTTACCTATAACTTTTTTATTTGTGAACCGATTCAAATAAACCTACTATACATCACCGTACTACCCGAACCTTACTACATACAATACATCAGTGGCAGCATCCGAATCGGTTAAGCCATTTCTGAGATCTATCCGTTACTGCGATTAAGAAAAATCAGTTTATTTTTTGTATGTACTTATTCTTATATAAATGATTAATTAAATATTGTAGTCTTTTCGTTAGTAGTAATAGATAAATAAGCAGTGATAGCCTAGTGGTTCGAACGTTCCCCGAACATGGGGGCGTGAGTTCAAATCCCGTAGGCACCTCTAATTTTTAAGTTTAAGTTAATTATTATTGTTTCGGTGAAGGAAAACTTCGTGAGGAAACCTGCATACCCGAGAGTTCTCCATAATATTCTCGAGGGGTGTGATGTTCAACAATTCGCACTTGGTCAGCGTGGTGGAATATGGCCTGTACCCCGCACATTGTGTAAGGAGACCCTAGCCCAACAGTGGGATAATTATGGGTTGTGATTATTATAATAGATAAATTATAGAAATTGATAGTCAAATTTCTGTGATCACAGACATTTAGATACATACACATACAATATATATATATATATATATATGCATGTAGATCATATATCCGTAGTTCATGGATTTATCATTTTGCTGACACAGTACCAGGCAATCATAAGCCGAGTGCATCGTTCCAGCGGAACACTCGCTGGCAGACGTGACCCGACTGCCGAGTACTCCTGGCGCGGGAATCTGTGTTGGCTATTGACTACTTATTCCTTAACCACTATTGTCACGATCAGTATTTCGATTCACAGTATTGTTGTGGACAGGGATAAAGATATTTTATCGTTTATTGATAACGGTATGTTCAGATAATATTTTTTGCTATCTTTAAAACGTTGAAGACTTTTAATTCGTTGACTATACGTCAGAAGTACAGATACGAAGAAAATAGCAAGGGGATCCGAAATTAGAAAAAATAAATGGAAGTATTATTGTAAACCAATATACATACGATAGATATATTTATTTATTTGGTATCCTTTAAAGAATAACCTTCCCGGTATTCACAGACAATGCTGTGAGGCATAACATTGAAGTAGAGAGAAAGGTTCGATCTTCGTATTTCCATCTACTGCACTCTTGTTTCCCGAGTAAAGCCATAGACAAAGATGGGAATACGAACTATCGGTCCTTTGCATTTCACTTTGAAATCTCATAGTATAGTCTGTGAATACGCGTTTACTTACTTATCTCTCTTTATATGCACAAATAATGTCGAATTTATATAAGTACGATTGTAAATTGTAAATAAATACATTAAGTTGTATTGAAATAAGTGCGGTAAATATAATTAATTGATTATGGAGTTATAAGTGTATGTAATTAATATTGTACACTTAATCATATTATCATAATTACGTTATTTTGGGTAAATAACGTATTAAACACTGGTAATATTCAATTACTGGATTAAATTACGACGGCACTATGGAATTTTAGTGCCGATTAAAAAAAAACATCACAACGACTTTATCAACTACAGTGTACTTATATCATGCTGCTGATTACAGAGTACCAGGCAGTCATAACTTCATTGGCACTGGCCGCAAGCGCATACGCTGTACGTGACGAGACTGCCAATGACTGGCCTTGGCGAGGAATCTCTGTTCGTTACTCGAAACACGATAGACACCATGATCGGAATCATTAAGTGCATTCGGCGAAGCTCTTCGCTTCATAGAGTGTTGAAGTGCTTACAGGAATAATACTAAATAATAATCTCTTAGAAAACTAACAGATAACCTTTTGTTTGAAACATTGTGTTACAACGCCTTACACATTTGCGTCAACGTCAATGTTGACGGCTGCGTCTAAATTCGTCTTAATTAACGCGTTAATTTTGAGCTGGGCTACTTTGATTACTATTACTTTGGGCTAATTTTGTTTTCCTTTAATTATTGAGTCAATTAGTGCGTTAATCAGCTGGAGTGATAAACTATCTGTGTAGTTTCAATGTTAGCGCCCTAATCAAAGCGTTAGGACGCTGATGAAGCCGTGACATAATGGGAATTGACTTTTTTTTTTTTGTGAATAGCGGAAAAAGGTGCAGGAGTAACACCAAAGAGTTGGCGATGAAAAGGGAGGAGTCCTTAACATTGTCACTCATTTTAAATACTTCACATATTTAATAACTCAGGATCCGTGCCAGCCGACAGAATGGCGATAAAGAGCAGTATAATGAACGCAACGCCCACCTAGCGGCTCGCAGTTTATTATCTATAAGCTACGGCTTGAGTACTTGAAAAGTAAGATTCGCTTCCGACGTCGAGCGCCTCCGTGCGCTGTTACGCCGCTGTTCTATATACCTATGACGCTTTAATTTCCTTTCACCAATTGCTGTTGTATGTGGAAGCAATTTAGGTACAAATCAGATTGTTATTCGGTGCTGACAATTGGGTAGTGGTAAATCAGGCATAATGAAGCCTACTGTTATGCATCATTAGTTACAGATGTAAGCGATAAATGACTTCAAATGCTCTTCAACTCAGCCGTATGTTTTGAACTTGAGTGAGTGAAGATTTTTTTAATTCACTATAGGTACTAAAGCGATTTATTTTTTCAATACTTAGATGTGGTCCACCTAATATGATTTTTAAGTTAAGGTTGTTTAGTGAATTATAAAGCTTCTAAACCCTATAAAATAATAAATACTATTACATACACAAAGTTCATTTTTTACTTGAAATTCAGATAGGTTTAGTTATTCTGCGTAGCACATAAATATTACGAGAATATTACCCAATTTTATCACTTTTAACCCATTTACAAGCCAACGAAGGGCTTTATTTAATTACTTTTCATATTTATGACAAATAGTACGAATTAAATACAACACGTGATTAACAAGTACATTGAAACTGTCAGTAATAGTCATCGGATCTTTCCTACGTATCAATTGTAATGAATTTATTACTCAAGTTCGATTAATTATTATCATTAGTTCTGATTCTGATAGATTCGATCCCCTTACATATATTAATCGTCCTATTAGCGAACACAGCCATGTGTATGAACACTAATTAGTCAGAATAGTAAGCTTGATAGATGGTCACTCAGTAATCTTGGAATGGCAGTTTACTATGTAGATTAAATCTAGATGATGAATGTTACTACGATGAGGTCCAAGGAGTATTATACTTTTTTTAGCCAGCAGTATACATGTTTTGTTTTGAATGGTCATGAGCGGACTGTAGTTCTGGTTGGGGGGGGGGGGGTCGGTATATAGTGTGGGGTCATTTATTAAGTATAATAATTAAAAAAAAATTAACAACACAGGGACGTACTGAAACATATAAATCCGGAAAGGGCTAGCTGTGATACTACGTCTATTTATTCGATTTGCCCAAGGGAATGATGCTGTTTGTAATAGCCGTGTGGTTTTGTAACAGCAATAGCCTATTGAATCAGCAAATTTATCTGAGCTATTAGTATTTTAAACAAAGGTATTAAACAAAGGCGATTAATATTTTAAACAAAAGATCATAATATCTTGACGTCCTTTGAGAAAATTAGACTTGTTTTTTGAAGCGTTACAACCAATATTTAATCAGATTGTCACTTATTAAATGAAGCTGTAGGTACATAAAATACATTAATGCTATTATCAGTAGAACTGAATATTTCACACTCTACCAATTGGGCGTGTCAATGCGGTGAGAACTTTTAGATTCGTAACTGGAATTGGGGAAATATAATTACTTGAAGTTCTCCGTGATCCCATTATACCGAGAGCCACGGGTCGCTTCGTTATTCCACTTTGTCACAACTTTACTGGAATTTGAATATATTACGATTCAAACTCGGATGGCCTGGTGGTATTAACGATGAAATATCTTTTCTTCTCTGTCATTTACAAATAATATTGCTTTGTGAGCTTCCTTCTCTTCGTATTTTCATATTCATTACAATAAAAAGATTGTTATAACTTTGTGGGACGGTGGCAGCATAAAGGAAGCTATATGTCTACAAAATGATACTAACCTACGTATGCAAGAACAATACTTGCATAAGTAATGCAGCAACGCAATGTGAAAGCTATTTCTCAGTGCGCTTGTTATGTCAAGGCATTTATTTCATAAACAACACTTAATCATTACATAACTATAAGCACATAGGGCAAGAGAAAATTACAGCCCTGTGATTTATTCATTTGATGCGACCTACTTCACTCTAGTTTTCGAATAATGGCAAAGACAAAGATAATAGCGATACAAAGAACCAATCCTTTCTTTCTATTTGACCATGTCCCATGAGCAGAATTATGCGTTCCGTATAATAATTCGGCAGTAACTTTACCTAAGTATAGATTTTGGCAAACACATTGCGGTGGATTTTACTGAAATATTGTTTATGAATTGTTTTTAAATAGCGTATGACTGACGTAGCATTGTGAGAACTCGTAGTTTTTTGTGAATACGGGAGTAAGATAAAGATATACCTAACATATTCGTATATAAGTTAAGGTCCTTGAATGCCGTCCACGCCTCAGAAAAAAGGAGTGTTGGTCGCCCCGCAGTCAGATGGACTGACGACATGAAGAAGGAGGCGCATATTAGGGGAGGTCTAAGTTCTGCAGGACCTTCAAACGCTGATAGATAAATAAATTACTCTAACCAAAAACAACATTTTAAAGTTTAATATTTCGTAAATGGATCCCTGGGATATATAAGCTCTATAAGAATGCGTGGGTGACGTCTATGTGTTGTCAAAACTTACTAACTAATGGTACACGCTGGTCGTAAGTCATTTTTGATAAATAAAATAACAAAAGTATACAATAATGTCGTAAATAAAACGCAAACAACAAAACCTTTCATTTCCTGCAGCACGTTCTACGTGAGAAGAAATCTAATTACCCATTAATCTGTAACAGAGGCATAAAGCAAATAAACTCTTGGAATTAACGGAGTTGTGGGCGAGGTGTAATAGGAAACAAGTTTTCAGTTGCCCGGAAGTCGGAGGCTAGCCTCTCGGGAGGGATTTGTCTCCGTCGTATTAGATGCGATCCACGCCTTCCGATAGAACGACCGTTAAAGTTGAAAATTTCCACACGTATAGCCAAGATGATCAAATGTGCACGCGCAGAGTAATGAATGGAATTTTACTTTAGGGTTCATTATGGAGGGTCAATATAAAAAAATGTACACGAACAATGTTATAGGGCTTGGTTTTGAAGATAGAAAATCATGTAATGTTTTATATTAATACTAGCTGAACCCTGCGCGTTGCTACGCCAACACGAACTGCCGCGGAAATATATGAAATTTATCGGAATGACAGTGGCGCCATCTGTCGAAAATTGGTCGTACCAAATCAGAAACCTTCGCAGGATCAAGCACGACAACTTTACTAAAGATCATCACATGATCAAATGTATGGTTTACTATTCTATAAAGGACATACAGACAAACATTCATCTTTTCAGTTCCTTAAATCCAGAAATGAGACTATATAACATTATTAAAAACAATAATAATATCAGTATGGCAAACTGTTGGATTTTTTCACACAGTACTCTATTTTATTCAACTTCCTTCCTAAACCCAGTTGTAGTTCAATTTAGTTTGTTCATTTCTGTAATAATATTGTTGTACAATTATTCAACAAGATTTAATAGTATCGGATGGTCGTGAATTAAACACAATTTTATTGTTTGATGAAGACGGATTTTCAATTATTTTTTTATTTAAAATCGACTTTAGGATCGGGAGGTGTAGATCGCGTGTTTAGAAACCCCGATCGGCGGTGAAATAGGCACTTTTATAACGTTCTGCGTGTGTTGGGAACATAGAGATTTCTTTTTTATACTTTAGTAATAATACCGGCGACTAGTGTTGTGATGTAAATTTTAACTCATAGATATTTGTGCGGGGGCTAAAAACGTTCTTTGTGGGATACTTGTGGGGTCGGGGGGGGGGGGGGAGGGGGAGTTTCTTTCTGATATTTTGTTCGGTTTTTTGTGTAAATAGTT
>DWPA01001930.1:0-17012 GCA_018251375.1 Calpodes ethlius
TTTACATGATTCTTATTATGTAGTAGCCCATTTCCATTATGTTTTATCTATGGGAGCTGTATTTGCTATTTTTGCAGATGGATTTTTTTTATTAAATTAATGTTGTTTATTTTATTTTGATTTTTATAGTTTCCCCTTTTTATTCACTGGTAATTATCTTATTTGAGGATGTTTATTTAGGATTTAAACGCTATTACCTATTTATAAGTATCTCTACATGGTTTACTTTCAACGGACCATTAGGAAACATTTGACATTTTCTTATAGCAAAATAAATCAATAAAAAAGTGGTGTACACACTCTTTTCATTTGTTGGGATTATTAGTAATAAAACAACAATTTCTAATAACAACAAGTATATTATGAATTAATTATAGGTTAATGTTTTTCTAAAGCCTTTATCAGGAGTTCATTAATATTATTAATCAAGTTCCTGGGGTCCATCACTAAACCTGCCGTAACCATTGCGTTGGAGAATAACTGTTGTGCAACCATATTCGCTAATTCTTTATCAGTAGACAACAACTTGTGCAACTTTTTGATGATGGGGTGCCTGTGAAACAAAACAGTTGAAGATATTATTTAACTATAGCGGTAGGTAGGTAAACATGAATTAGCATTGACCGATGACAGAATCTCGGTGATTCTACAACACATTCTAGGAAAAGAGCAACTCAAAATACTCATTAATATTAACTTATTGGATTTTAACTCTCATTAATACTTTTTGCAAGTGTAACATATGTAAGGTGTTTTTTGTAATTACTAAACCTGTAGATCAGCCCAATCGAATTTCTAAACTTTGAATAAAGAATCAACTAACACATATTAATTAACTTAATGATCTTTAAAACCATAATTTAGAAACCATAGAAGCATGTACCAAACAATAACTAATCTACGGAAATATTATTTTATAGCAGTAGCGAAGGGGCAAGGTTTTGCAATATTTGGCATATTGTATCACTTGGCCCACCTTTCTCACAATTGATGTATATTTTCTGTACTGTATAATATAATACTTTCTTTACTTTAAACTTACTTAGCATTGATCTCGAGTTGGGGTCTCAGCAATGCAAATCTATTTTCCTCGCTCAAATTCTGAGCTTGGGTGCGTATGAAGTGCCTAGCAGCCGCCATCTCCGGAACAACAATGACGCACGGATGCGAGTCCAACTTCTGCGTAGTGCGCACCTCGAACACTTTACCCGACAAATTTGTCTTCAAGAACGTAACAAGATCGTTTACTTGACTCTGTTGCAAATCGTCGCTACCTGTTGAATGAAATTGTGTTAACGCATGTTACTTCTGTAAAATACGATACTAGTAGATTAATAAAAATAGTCTGATATTAATAGGACTGTCACAATAAAATGATTATGAAATATATGCAATGTTCAAAGTCGTAATTAACAAGCAGATCAACCAAATTGGTAAGTTATCTTCATCGCCCATATAAAAAAGGCATCACGGTTGCATTGCTGACAAAGAAACAAAAGGAAAGTAAAAATGATTGATACTATTTAGTAGTGTACTACACGTAGCAATAGTACTATTAGAATGTCTGATGTCATATAAAAACGGTACACCTATAAAGTCACGGCCAAATATGCGCCCTAAAGCAGTATTTAGCGCGCTAACAAGGACACCGCACAGTTATGGCCGATAGTTTAGCACGCTAATTAATGCGATAATCGACAAACAAATTAACGGAAGTGAAGCCGTTGACACCCACATTCATGCAGATATGTCAGAAACATAGTAAGGCTAAAATAAACTTAGTTAAATTTTATTTATATCTACTTTGTAAAAATATGTACTTTCTATGATATTTTGTACATAGATAAAATGTTACCTATGATTGTCTCAGTGCTTTCATTGGGATCTTTTTGCATGTCATTCTCGACTGAAACTAAAGCACGACCCCCGAACTCCTTCAACTCCAGCAGCACCAACTCGTCGTACATTTCGTAGCAAAACAACACTTCCACGTCCCGTTTCTTCAGAGATTCATAGTACGGCGAAGTTTGTGCCAATTCACGGCTAAAATTTATTAAAATGAAATATAAAGACATGATCAACTCATCAAGAACAATAAAATATTAAGTTTATTTATTTCTATCATGCTATGCAGTAATAATTTCGAAAAAAACATAGATAAAATATTTTTTGAGGCCTCTCTACCTAATCAATTTTACATCGTAACGAGGATAATTCGCACATGATCGGATTATAATTATTAAATTTCTTAATTAACGGACTTTACGACAATACATATTCACATAAGTCTAAATCTCTATTTTATATCGTCGAAGTTTAATAGTAATATTATAAATGCGAAAGTGTGCTTCTTTGTCCTTTCACGGTACAACAGAGCGTCTTTATCATATGTTTTTCGTGTGGAGATAGGATACTTTTCGTCGCGAAAAAACATCTTATTTCTGTGGAATGGTCCTTTACGGTGTATATTTATGCCAAATTAAAGAAAATGTGTAACAACAAAGGATTGCCTGACAACCAATGATGGAAAAGAATCATCAACCTTTTTTTTCTATTCTTTGTTCACAACTACACACTTGGTCGAAGCTACGGGCAAAGTCTAGTAATGAATAAAAGTTACCTGGGAGCAGCCAAATAATAAATGGTTCTTTGATCATCTTTCTGTCTGGTGCTATAATCAGCAAGAGACGTTTTGACTCCGCTTTCTAATTTAGATGACTCAAATCGTAGTAATTTTGCAATTTCTTCCTGAAATATTATTCATTGCATTAATTTTTAGAATAATTTACGTGTTATAATAATTAATATGCCATATTTTTCAATTTCTATTTGCATCACCAAACTTATAAATCAATTTATAATAGACATGTGATAAAATAATATATATATTAAAATCATTTTAAACAAAAGGTTCAATTTTCAAAGTTTCAAAAATTTCAATGCTACATATGTTTCCATGAATGTGTGTTTGTATGTATTGAAAGTAAAAAAATCACAAGCTATGAATTGAATATCAATTTTGTAGTGAACTATCACAAAATGAAAAGTTTGATTTACCTTTTCGAGAGGACTTTGACCGGTGACAATACCTTCCTTTAAAAATATCGAGTAATCCTTGTAGAATGCATCATATCCAACAGGGTCCTTATTAGCCATGTCTACCATGAACTTCAGGAAGCGATTGGTAAGTACATGACGCAGTTTTCTATAAATATATCAATCACATATTAATTATAGTGATTCAAATGTAGTAGTATTGCCATTGTAATATTAGTATTATATTTTTAGTACTCACGCAATCAGAGCACTATTTTGTAACAGCTCTCTACTAAGATTTAATGGAATGTCTTCAGAATCCACAACACCTGTAAAACAGAAAAGTGTATGTAGTTACTGATCTCATACAACCTGGCATTTATATAAATGTTACTATTGATAAATTATTACCTTTGATAAATCTCAGCCATTTAGGTAAGATATTATCGGCTTTGCTTTTGATTAAGATTTTCCTAGAGTACAGCGCCACCCCCACATCGGAGTCGCGGGACAGCTCAAAAAGGCCAGGTTTCCCCTCCGGCACATAGAGAATGGCCCTGATACTAACTGGCACATCGGTTTTATAATGTAAAGTAAACCTGGGCTTATCGTATGAATTACTAACAAATCTGTAAAACTCTGTGTGGTCCTCATGTGATACTTCCTTTGGATCCATAAGCCACAATGGCTGTAAATAAAACATTTAATTTATCTTTTAATTCATTGGTTATTTATATATAGATTCAAAAACATATTGTAATCATTAAATTTAAAATACTAAACAAAGGTTCAGATTTTTTTTGGCAATATGTATGTTCTTGGTATTTCATTGTTCAAAAATAAGATAATAAAATATTTTTTTTATACAGACCTTTATAGAATTGACTTGCTCATCATTTAGAAATATGGGACTCCCAATGAAGTTACTATACTTCTTTATAATACCTGTAAAAAATCACAAATATTATGGATGTTAGAGTTATTGACTAATGAGAAAAATTTTACTGTGATGAGTATTTAATATGTCATTCAATTTTATACCATTATTTTTATTCATTCATATATCTTAAATTAAAAATAATACAGTATTGCTGATAATTATGTTTGTATTGAACATAAAAATATATATTTTTTAAATATTAATACAACTTCAGTGAATATTAAATTTAACATTCACTATCTATAACTCTACTTACTCTTCACACTGTCATCATCAGCAAATTCTCTGCAATCTGTTTTAAGATGAACAACTATTTTAGTACCAATAGGTACATCCTCCACTTCTTGAATCTCATAGCTTCCAGAGCTGAAATAAAATTTCATAATATTAAGACCAAAAACAAACCACAGAATTATTCAATTATTATTCTCTCTTTTTGATATGGAAATTATTAGGGACTCAACATAGGGTACTCACAATATATATTTTGTACCCCGTAATTTGACTCAAATGCATGTACAAGATGTATATCGTAAATACCAATGTTACAATAGAAATATATTAAACCAACCCATCAGAGCTCCACTTGTAGCCTACAGAGCCAGCCTTGCTACTTCTGGTATAGACCTCCAGTTTATCTGCCACCATGAATGCTGAATAGAAGCCCACACCGAACTGGCCAATTATAGATCCCGCCTGTTCTGCTCCTTGTTTCTTGATCTCTTCAATGAAAGATTTTGAGCCAGACCGGGCAATAGTCCCCAGATTGTCGATCAATTCCTCTTTAGTCATACCAATACCGGAATCCTGAAAATATATATTATTTTTCTTCATGTAATAATACTCAATAATATAATTAAACTTTAAAGGTGAAATTAGAACCTGAGTCAACATTATACATATAACATATACTAGTAGACTGGATAATAGAATCATTGTCTGATTTTTCTAGGAAACAATATTAATCCATTTTAGGAGCACATTTTTCTCACACCTACAGATAAATAAAGACCCATGATTATTATTAATTGTTTTCAGTCTTCATTATATTTTTTATGTGCTAACATTCATAAGTAATGACATAAATTTATTATCAGACTCTTGTCTACTTGTCTGTTGGTGTTAAAGTATATATATGTAAATATACCTGAAATGTCAAAGTCCTATTTTGCTTATCTGTGATAAGCCGTATTTCCAGAGCTCTATCAACATTTTCCAATTTCACAGAGTCAGGATTCGCACTAACACTTAGGTATCGGAACTTTTCTAGAGCATCACTAGCGTTTGAAATGAGCTCTCGTATAAATACCTGGAAAAGGTTAAATACATATTTATTTGTATATTCATATAATCAACAATATGCTTCTAGTTAAAACTAAACAGATGTTGTGTATAACAAATATAGACAATATAATATTTTAATAGACAGTAGAATGAATAGTAAAAGATATATATTCTTACTTATAGTTCTGTTACCTATAATAATATTATAAATGCAAAAGTGTGTCTGTTTGTTTATACTTATTTTATGATTAAAAGGAGTGTCATTGAAATCATATGCATCTTAGACTACTGTTTTTTTTTTTTTCGTAAAATAAGCCAGTGCTTGACTACTATCCCACAATAAGTGGCAATGTAGTCTAACTAAAGAGCTTGGGTCTCATTTCATTCTTAACAATACCTGGAGTATGTTTTATTACATTGAATAATGATTTTATTCAATGTCTTGGGTTGGCCCGAAGGATTATTTAGATATTAATTTACAATTGTATCCTTAATAAAATTTAATTACATTTTGTAAATAAGTCATCTAATAAACTATGCGCGAATAGCGCAACTTACTCTACAAATGCTTCATTTATATCAGATTTTTTACTTACTTCTTTGTCTGAATATAACGATCTAGCTACTATGTCGAGTAACATTCGTGTTTCAGCTTGAAATTCTTTCTTTTCCACGTTACTTTTTTGTGTTTCTGCCGTCTTATGGTCAGATGCGGTACTGTAGTTACATTTATACAAAAATCTATCTGAAAATGGTTTAATTTATTAAAATATAACGTTTCATAATGTTAGAAGTTTACACCTTATTAATGACAAATAGTAACAACCAACCTTGGTTAAATTGGATCGTAATTCCATTTATATATTTGAAATTATTGTTGACATTTTGGAATAATAATCTTTTTGCGTATCGTGTTGATAATCCCAATCTAGCGCGCAACGCAGACATTGCAGTAATTTCAAGTCTGTTTATCTTATTCTATTGCAGTATTTTTTCGGAACAAATCTAGCGATTTTCAACTTTAAAAAATCACTCAGTTTTAATCTTCTTTTTAGATCTGATGCAACTTGACGGCTTTTTAAATTTAGAGGTTAACACATTGTCATTTCATGAATTTTTAAGTCATGTCAAGTAAAGATCACAGAGTAGAGAGATGTAAAGAATGAAGGAAATGCTCCTTCCATGAAAACATGAACTTGAACACAGATATGTATTTGACTAGTAACTTGAGTACTTGACTGACACTAGTTTCAAAGATGGGTTGTTAGAAGCTTTTATTTGACTTGCAATGTTTGTTGTATCAAATGTTGCAAACTGAATTAAAACTGGCTCCTCTTGTCCTACGTAGTTGGAATTTTACACATTACATAATTCCACTGACACTGACTGACTCCATCGATACTACATTCAGAGTTAGTCACAAACGAAAGAACTCCTCAATAATTAATAGTAGACTCATATTTTTTGTAATATAAATATAATTGAACTTTTAGTTCGATACAGTAAATTTATCCATAGGCTTGTAAATACTCGCACACCCATATCCACTAATTCCGCAGACAAAGTCACTACTTATTGGGCTACGGGTCAAAATATTTTTATAATGAAGTCCTTAATTACTTATAATAATTGTAATATCAGACATCTGTGCAGTTTACATTTGATTTTAGCAGACCTTTCAGAAGATTAGACGGATGCTGTTTATGAGGAGTAGGAAAATCGTAGAGTTTATTCATTATAAAATTGTTATCAATTTCAAAAAGTATCATACAAACCTCATGTATTTTTCCGTCAATATTTTGGATAATTTTTAAGATCATTTTACAGCATAGTCGAAAAATGGTATAATTGAAATGATAAATTATAACATGTAAATTGTTAATAGGTCCCACGCTGCATGTCACATAATTTCCCAATCCTTCGTAATTCATGTACGTGCAGACTAAACCCGTATAAACCAGCCGACCATTTGAACTAGGACAAATTTTAGGTAGCGCAAACTGACTACACGACGCTTTTTGTTTCAGCTCTACTTTTATATGCAGGCACACATAATACGCATATACATAATTATTAATTAAACAAGAGTAAGGAAGCTACCGCGCATCGCACTTATAGCAGTCTGTAACTTAGAGAAGATCGAGGTATTACGAAACCCTGTAAATGCATTCTCTCGTAGGCTTTAATATTGTTTAAATATCTTTTTAATATTTTATATTACCTTTTTTAAACAATTTCAGTCACTTAACTTGTTCAAGTACTATCACTTTAGCATTCTGTGGCTGATTTGACTATTGAGTTATGTCATAGAAATAATCAGCCTGTGGCCCTGTGGTTTGGTTTGTGGTTGCTATGCTTTGCTTTGCTTTTGCTTCAGCTTCAGTTCGTTTTCGTTCAGTTCAGAATTCAGTTGTTGTGTCGGTTCGGGCGAAGTAGGTTTGGACAAAATATTTTTCTATTAAATTCATTAAAAGTGACTTTCAGCGTATTTAAGTGATACATAAAAGTTTATTTCTAGTTTATTACGGTAGCAAGTTTTCTTGTTCATAATAATTTTTTTCGTCGTTGACTCTGGAGTGATTTCAAAACTTTGTTGTGTATTTTAGTCAAACTACCAATACGAAATAAATAACACTTTCATGTTTTATAGTTTCAACAGTGCTCAGATGAATTAACACAGTGCAATTTCCAGTGTTAACGTGAATTGAAGTGATTGTGACTAGAGAGCGGAGTCAACATGAGAAATGTGTTTAGGGTGTCCAGGACGAACTTTACGTATGTTCATATAGTGGTGTCGTGGGTGCATAGTAGTACTTGAGTAGGTAGTCGGGTTAGGTAAAGGACTGAAGTATGAGGGAGCACAGGTAAAGGGGATCAGGCAACGTGGAGCACCTGGTGGGAGGCGGCGGCGCGGGCGGCTTGCTGCCCGGCGCCTCGCCCGCCCAGCATCCGCCTAACATGCTACAGCCCATGGAAGAAATGATCCTACCACCAAAACGGCAAGCAGTTGTTGATCGTCTCAGGTAACTTCTGGTCTTTTTGCATGTTTAAAGCTTATTTTTTGTATTTGAACGATGGGATCATAGTACTTTAGATTCACATTCCAATACAATATCAAATGAACTGTTATATTATCACTTACAATATAATTTGCTTCATTTAATTATAAGAATGTTGTAGCCCTACATATTTTTTTATATAATAGTCAACAAGTAAGCAAATAAGACCTGACAGTGGTCACCGTCATTAATGGACTTCGGTAATGTTAGTAGTGCTATAGAATTGGTTGAAGTATGTTATTTCTAGTTTTTTTGACACTATTTAACATTTTTAAAATTCCATAAACATATAGTTTATGCATGTAAAAACATTTATGGTGGCTCTTCAAAGAAGGGCGGTGACTAGTATGCTGTAAACCTTTTCATCCATTTAAATAGTGTTGGGATTGAAGTGAGTTGTTCAGAGGCTTGCAACCTCCCACAGGAAAACCATTAACTATAAGCATTTTATAGCAGAAGTTTGGTATGGCTGAAGTTGGTAGGAATTGATTCCCCCTCAAACATATGTGATTAGTGGAGAATACAAACATCCATAGAAGTTAATGGTGTCTTTGAGGGTACTTTCTATATTCATTATAAAAAGTATTACTATCAACGCAAATTGCACTTTCATATTTGTCCCTATCATCACCATATAAAAAGGATGTTGCCATATTATACAAGGATAATTTGCTACGATTATTAAATTAGGAAATGTCCACTGAATGACAGGTAAGTTACTTGATAACAGTGTTATAGCACAGTTTAGGGCTAAAAAACAAATATATTTGTACTTATATATATATTTTCTATCATACAAGTTTGACGACATATGAACGAGTCGATGGTCAAAAGGGACCAGTCAGAAAACAGACCGTGGTCCTTTTTTGCCCATTAATTTAATTTAATATTTTTCTTTGGGCTAAAGGGACCACTTACAAGTATATACAGAAATTATATGGTTCGCTTATAAATTTATGCAGAACAATAAATTTGTTGTACCAATAAAATGAATTTTCCTGGATTTTTTTCATACATGCTTTAGGTAATAAATAAAAAGTGCTTTCCTATATAATTTATTATCATAATGCACTTTGTTCTATCCTTGTTGACCTGTGTAACGTAATGATTAGAATACCATACTGCCATTCAGTGTTCCAGATTTGATTCTCAGAGAGAAAGTAATTTGAATATGCATTCCTATTTTAAAATGTTCTCTATAGTACTCACAACGCAGGGAATTCTAGTGTGGGTTGATGAATCTGTAGCAATTTTTATTGTTATTATCATTATTGCATCATAATTTTCATTAAAAACATTTATTCCTCTTTATAATATAATATAATAATAATGAAATCAAAATTTTTACCCTTATATTCACATTCTCACATTACTTATTTGCAGGACAAATGTGGTAGCATTTAAACCATAATACAGTAATTCATAAGGCATAGCTCTGCAGCATAAATATAAGTTTAATTTTATATCTGTACAATAATATTGAGATTATTTAAATTGCAAAAATATAATGTGATTCAATCAGGTATGAATGTACTTAAATACACACAAAGTTGTGAGAAAGATAATGTGTTAAAGATTACAAATATGTTTGTAGATAAAAATATTGTTTATAGATATTTCCGTTATTATTGCTGTACAAAAGATAACATAAATTATACCTTACATTATGCACACTATATTAATATATAAATCTGAATTGTTTAACAGTTTTTTTTTGTCGTATGTACCTTATTTTTTTCTATTGCCACACCCAACAACATGAATCAATGCTATCTCATCTGCTAAGCTCAACAACTTAGAGTGTGTCAAGAAATAGATAGATGTTGTAAAAAAAATTTTTGAGAATTCTCTAAAACATCAACTGTACAGTTGTTTATTTCGGTTACTATTGTTATATGTCAGTTGATAAACCATGTCGGAGTGTTCTTAGCAATCTGCACTGGTTTAGCAGCATGTTGAAGTAATATAATCAAGGTTCTTTTCAGATCTGTAGGTAGACCAATTTTGGGTTGAAGGTCAAATCAGTTTGGATAATGAAAGGGTAGTGTTTAGTTAAGCAGAACATTTTCAATAAGGAAAAACCTTGAGGAAGATATCTATTTCAAAGTGTGGGTGAATAAGTGGTTAATTAATTTGAATTTAAAGAGAATCAGTTTCAATCTATCTTTTATTTCTTGTCAGGTGTAGGTACATTGAGATTTCTTTACTAAATTTTTCCCTTTAGAAAATCTTTGCCCTCTCTTATACAAAAATATTTTAACGAAAAATACTTTAAATTAACTTATCTTTTTTGTTTTAAATAGATTTTAATATATCATGTTAACCCAAGCTTATTACAATACATCAGTAAAAGCTGGTCTAAAACCATTTAAATATTTTCTGATATTAGCCTATATTATTGGTACTTTAAAATGCAAGTTTTGTCCTGGCCAAGTCTTGTAGCGATATCTATCTTAGGTATTATATAAATAATTTAATGAAACAAATAGGTAATATTGATATAAGCTTACATTTGTGTAGTGATTAAAGTTTTTAAAGCATTCAATTTTATTACTAAATACATTATTGTATAATGGAAACTCTGCTTTTTATATCACACATGAAAACATTAACACAAATCGTATTCTCTATTCTACTGACTGAGTTGCATGTGTATACACAACCATGCCTTATACCAACCAGCTCTTCGTACTGATGCCTCTATCTTGAAGTAGTTAACTTCTAAATATCACTACATCAAATTATACGTAAAGCGATAATAACCACATTATAATATGGAGAAACTAATGTGAAAGGGCAGTTGAGAGCAAGAGAACAGATCTCGAGGCCGAAGTCCAAAAATGACGGTCAGGTCATGTATCCAAATATCTAAAACTACCTAGCGCAACTTTTCGATAAACCGCTGATTACCAAAAATTTTGACAGCGAAGCGAAGGGGTCTAAAAATTTCGGTGTTACAGTCACGATCTTTATTAATGACACCTCTTCACTTGTGTCTCGAGATTGGTTACGCATATACTGCCAATATTGGTAATCGAATGCAAATTATAATATTTACATAACACATTCAGTTTAGTTACTATATAAATACGACGTGAAAGGTTGTTCTGTTATATCATCTTTGTACGGTCTTTTATCCCTCGAACTCCCAACACCATATAACCTAGACAAACTCGATCGATTTCCGCATCGGCCCAGTAGTTGACTACACACTTCGTTAAAGCACATTTCAGAACTTATAAATTTTACGACAATGACCAACATTGACATAAACACGGTTGGTAACTTGTCAGTAAGTGTCATTTAAGCATCGTAATTTATTTTTACGATTTAAAGCAATCCTCGGCATCCAACAGGATTTGTAAATTGCCCCAGGCGTTTCACTACGGCGTAAATGGTCAAGCTTACCACCGGAAAACTGCTTAGGGTGTTTTATTAGAAAGTACGTTACTTGGAAACTTCTACAGTGAAATCGGACATCCTATAAATATTTTCCTGCCCCGACTAAAGGTTTATAAGAGAGGATTTAAAACAATATCAAAAGTAACAAACTTATTGTAACCTGTTTATCATTGCGTCTCTCAAATTAATCATGACCGGATTAAATGTTTAACGTTTATTTCCAGTTTCTGCTTACTAGCGAACATCGACTAAAACTGCGACGTAAAACCCGCTTAAGACAATCATGTTTAATACGATTTCCGGGACTGTATGCAGCTTCGGTCATACTTTAACATCTGTATTTTTTTACTAAATTCGGAATACGATAGAGTTAAATAAAATTATTTGAAGTGCAAATGAAATTGTGTGACGCAGTAGTCTATACATATAATATTATATTGTTAAGTCAATCAATATTATTATCGGAGCTTGCGTCACTACAGAATACAATTTATCTTGCAATTTAGTCCAGCGTATATTAATTACAAAGTTCGTCTTAACCTAGGTCCCATTAAACAGTCTTTAAAAGCGAACTAAGTATGTAACTAATTACGAAATCCTTTTTATTGTTGCATACGCAATTAGTATCCAAATAACAATCTCAGAACCTATAAGGTTCGTTCTACTGAAAGTTTAATTAGATCTGGACAGGATCCAATGAACGACCTTAATACGTAAAAAGTAGTTAATAGGTAGGACAAACATGGACCTAAGTGTTTAGAAGTCTAATTCGTGAAAAATATTATTTTGCAAAAAGTATCATCTTCGATTCCATCGAAAGTCTTATTCCTTTAAAGACGACAGCATGAAAAAAGTAATTTGCAATGATGTGATGACGATATTGGTGATGAGTTACCTCCGATAATATTTTTTTAAAAACACCTAATTTATCCGACCTCAAAAAACAGGATGTTATCACGTTAGACACGTACGTATGTAATTTTATTAGAACTGCAACATTTTTACATTATATAATTATCTAGTAAAGTTTCAAAATGAATTTGTATATTAGTTTGTTCACGGAGACTAGTTATAGTATTGTAGCTACTCTTCTTTTACCGGCTTATAATTAATGCATCTCAGAGAACTGTAAAGATTTCATTAAAATCGATTGAATAGTTATTAAAATCCTTAAACGTAAAAATTCCAGGTTAAGGATATAAGCTGTGTGTGGTATCAAGAGAAAACACCTCAAAACGTTAATGAAATTCTAGTGTGCATGTAAGAAAATCAAAATGGCCAAAAAAATCAGTGTTAATTTAAAACCAAAAAATATGAATAAAATTGTAGTTGTATATTCACGGTACCGAGTTTATAATATATGTAGATAAGTAATTTATTATTTTATACTTTTAGGTATTAAATCGATTTTTTTGTTACTATTTTATATCTTTATTACTAAATAATTGATTTTAAATGAGATTAATTTCATTTTTTTATTCCTGTGACTACAGTTTTCGACAATTGAATGACTTTGGGTCAATACTAGGCTGAACAAAATTTAATCATTGGATTTAAGGAACGAAAGCAAAACTAATATCTGCATCTACTAATACTAGCACAACTAGAATTCTACTAAATGCAATAATATTTAATGTGGCATAAAATTGTGGATTTGGATAAAGCAGTTAGAGATAGCATCTTTACGTCTGCTGATGTGAGCTTACAGACGTAAGGCTCTCATTTATATACTAAAAGTCAGGTTAACGCCACCGTAGAACGTGTTTTATAACCACATCAAATAAAATTAAAACGTTATGAAAATTCAAAATAAATTTGCATAATTAAAACAACGTAACCCGCGCATGTAATCCACCTCGACGCGTTGACTTGCTTACCCGCGTAATCTTCGTTTTTAGTAGTGACTATATTATAATAAACCATTATAATTTTCAATATTAATAAACGTTAACATGTTCATATCCTCGTGTTAGGATTTCGTGTCGCTTGTGGCATGAACAACGCATGTAAATATCACTATCCGCTAACGCACACGATCCGAGTACAATAATTTATCTGTCATATAAATTTCTCTCTCGGCTGGGAATTAATCTCGGGATCCCTCACTTCACAGGCATGGTTACTAGTTCACTACTAAGTAGACCATAGGGTCGTCATTACCTCTGGCTTTGCATCATGACATCTGTATGGATTTGTCCGGCCTTTTTTCTTCTGAAATATAAATATGATTAAATGGGTCAAAAATTTTCATTGAAATTATTATACCGTTTTTTTTTTATTTTTTTTTTATTAATATTGTATGTGTCATTAATTTTAATGGTTACAATGAAACCTATAAAATTAAATACTATAGAAAATAAACACAGTTTCAATCTTCATTGAAGCAAGACCTACCAATGCCCTCGTTTTAATTTAAAACGATTTAATTCTCGTTAAAGCAAAAAACGAAATAATATTTTATTATGTGATTAATTCATTCGAACTTGTCTTTATCGCCAATGTCGAGACTGGTTGTTTATTTTTTGTAACTAATCTGCGGTTTTTTTTTAAATTTCGGGTGATACCTATAGATACCCATAATTCTAAATTCAAAATTGAATCTATTTGAAGTAGGTATATTAAAGGAGCAGGTATCGGTTGTGGAACTCGGGCCTTAACTTTGTGGTGTCAGTGACATTGCGTGACATACAATCGGGAGTTATCGAAGGCGTTGTTTGCGTAGCGCGACGCCGCATCGGCTGGTCAATGAACTAAACAAAAACACACCTACGGACCTACAGCGAATCGCGCCGTGCCTTACCCGGGCGAGCACGAGGCACGAGGCACGAGCACGTCAACCACTACGAGCCCTTTGGACGTGCTAATTTTGGATTACAGTTTCCATTGACACTGCGAGAATTGAACCCCTATTGCCTCGTATTCTCTTTATACTTTAGGTATTTTTATAATACCTTATTTTAAACAAACATACAAAACTGTTTGATTTCAATTTGTTAAGGTTTTTATTTCATATGATAAGAGTTAAATAAATGTACGGTTCAAATTATTAAAAGTTTGGAGCAGCTCCTAAAAAGGTACTTTATAAATATTAGGTATAACTACGTACATATCGTTCAAAATGGTTAAATAGGTTACAGCCAATACATTGATCTTCGTTGCAAAATGACATTATTTAAACCAATGGTTAAAATTTAACACTTAAGTTTGCCTGATTATAATGATGTCAACCATTGCTACCATAAGGATACGACAATCAGATTTAACATTCTATTCGTGGGATAGATTTGATTGAAGCAGATCTTATTTTAACTATATTCGTTTTGAAACTACGTATGCCTTTGCAAAGTAAGTAACACACGACGTAGCAGATAAGGAAGAATATATTTTTACGTAAACAGTATAACATTTCCCTCGTTTATTTGTATCGATTCACTGGCTCCTTTCACATTTTCTAGTTGTACACTGGAATGTACACGGTTGCTTATTAAACAGGGACGTAACATTAGAACCTGTAAGTTGGTTTTATTTGAGTCGCGGAGAAAGTGTCCGCCCGGCCGGCTCGAGTCGCACTGCCGCTAGTTACCATCAGCCGTATACCTATATACCTAATTAATCAACGGATGCACGTCGGACACACTCATATATATCTAATGTTATTTATTATATATACATATAATGTTATTTATTATCAGTCGTAATAGGAATAAAATTATCTATTTTACAAATTAACGTAATTTGAATCTTTATCCCATATTGCATTAATATCAAATAAACCCACTTGTAAATCAGGAAACGATATTAATAAATTATTTCTAAAAACTTTGAAGACTAATCCTATTTAAATCATTTTCAAATATAATAAATAATTTTATTGTTTTATTTGACCCCTTTGACATTGTCTTAAACATTGTCTTTTTACTTTCTCCTTTCATGACGTTCAATATCTTGAAACCAAAATATTTTAAATTCAACAAAAAGAAATATATTTTCGTTACATTTATAATTTATTATGTACCCAATATATAACTATGTTAATTGTGTCACAGAAATTGTCTGCTTGGTTATTATAGAATTATAAGATTTATCAATTACAGTTATAGGTCAGTAGAAAATTTCTACTCAGCTTAAATTATCGATTTTGCTTGACTTACTAATTACTTTTATTTACTATATGTTTATACTAGACGTTGCCTGCGGCTTCACCCGCGTTTGAGGAAAGAGCAGCATTAAAAAGGTTATCAATTCCTTTCTATCATTGGTTGCAAGGCAACGCTTTGTTCTACACTTCCTTTAATTTGGCGGAATAAACAACGTAATGGAACTTCCCGCAGAAATGAGACGTTTTTTCGCAGTAGAAAATATTCTATTGTATTCTTCATCTTCTCAACTATCTCCACAATGAAAATCATATCATAAGGACGCTCCGTTGAACCGCGAAAGAAGGACAAACAAACACACTTCCACATATATAATATTAGTATAGATAATGTTAATATATATGTTCTCTTATATTACACCTTCCGGAAGAAATTTCCTTTGATATTATAAACTGCGTAGTTTAAATAACGTAGTGTAACAGATAAATAGCAACTTTGTAGGCTGGTATTTTCTGTTCGTTTATAGATAAGGTTTATATCCGTAATTATTAGGGTTAGAATTATTAGTTCTTAGATATGCCGAAATGCGGAAACTGGACATCCAAGAGATGTTGGAAATTCTCTTTATACTCTGTTCATGGGATGTATTTTCAAAAGACTTTCTAAGTACTACTCCACACTATACGAAAGTTTCTAGTCCACTAGTTTAGGGTCAGCGTCGACCGACGAGGTTGTAGTGAAAAGACGAAATTATAACAAACGCCCTTCTAGATGTCTGCGATTGCTTTCATTTGTTTTTTTTTTAAATTGCAGTTGTATGTGGAAGCACTTTAGGTTGAATTTGGAGTATTATTCAATTAGTCTCTTCGCCGCAATTCCGTCGGTCGTCGGTGACTCTTATCTTATGCGTTGTTTCAGTTGTCTGTTAGTTAGTAACGGTTAACGTTTTATTAAGTTTAATTCATTAATCTTGCTATCTTGCCTCTCTTGGTTGGAAACGCATTAGTAATGTCTATGATGTTACTGATGTCCATGGGCGGCAATGACCACTTATTAGTTAGTTTAAGTATACGTAGGTGGCTCGTCTACTCGTTGGATGGGTATTGTCATTAAATAAGTCGATACCTATTTGGTCTCAGAATGTATTGCTTTTCAAATATGTAGTCCTTAGTCATGTGATTTAGTAACTTATAT